>VZTD01002385.1:140288-183051 GCA_013397725.1 Rhagologus leucostigma
TACTTTTTGGGCATAGAGCATGATAGGGGATACACATGATAGAGTCACCCCAAGACAATATCCACAGCATGAAGGATTCATCCCTGCTCATGGGCCATAATTAAATCAACCTCACTGATGCAGAGGCAGTTGCAAGGTCTTAGAAGGTGTCATAAGTATCCCGTGATGACACCATCCAGTATAAAACCCTGCCCCAGGAGAGGTACCTGAGCGTTCCCACCTGAACCTTGACTCTGTTTCCTGGGCTTCTCCCACCAGATCCAGACTGCAGCCATCACTTGGACAAGACTGGTACCCTCACCATGGAGAAGACCAGAGGAAGAGGACAAATGACATGCTGTCAGGATCCGTGGCGTGGTGATATTTTCTACTTTGATCTATCTCTCTGTCCCACTGTTTCTCTCCCCCCGACTCTCCCTTTTTCTAGTAGTTTCTCTCTCTCTCTCTCGACCTCACATTTGCCAGTGCGTTCAGAGAGCTTAAATGATATCCTGATGTTATTTATGAATAATTTAAAAATTGTTTGTGGCCTGTAGGAAGGCATTCTTTTGTTGAAATTATTGCTACATGGACTATGCCATGAGAAATGTGTTTATAGGATTCTGTGCTTTATTTTTAGACTGTTCACAAAACGACAAGCACATGGATTAAAATGTGTCTTTCAAAACAGAAAAGTGCTATGTAAAGACTTTAACAATTGTGACAAAATGATCATTGTCTGACCGGATTTGTTTACTTCAAGAATTACTGACGAAGATTTGAGGACAGGAGATGCATTCACAAATGCAGGTCATAAAAATGGGTATAAAAATGGAGATAAGCAGAGCAGCGACAGCCGCCTGCTCTGTGAAACAAAAGCAGCACAACTTCACTCTGCTTGTTCATCACAACCAGGTTCAATGAGCTACTTAAGCAAGCGTGTAATTTAATTGCTTTCAGTCGTAGACATACCTACCTGTTTAAAGTAAGATGCTGGCAGGGAAAAAAAATGGTTAGGTATCTCATTAAACTGGGTTTCTCAGTCCTTGAGTGCTCTCCATTGCCTAGAACCATCTGGAAGTTCCCTAGAAACCATATGTACTCAACATTCCTGGAAGTGTCCAAGGCCAGGTTGGACAGAGCTTGGAGCAACCTGGTCTGGTGGAATGCGTCCCTGCACGTGGCAGGGGATTGGAACAAGATGAACTTCCCTCCCAAACAGTCTATGGTTCTACCCCAATGAGACCAAATACATAATTTTACATGAGTTCAGGAAATTTCGTAAGTATGTAGCTCCCATTAAAGCAAAGAAGCAGCAAATTGACAATGTTATTGAGACAATTTCTCCTCCTTCTTTGGTTTTACTTCAGGATAACCCAATAAAAGCAGATAATTGCCCACTGCAGACAATGACAAGACATCATCTGGAATTTGAATTATTCACTCAGTGAAAGACTTTATGATAAAAACAGACAAGCAGAAAAAAAGATCAGCATTTCACAACAGACAGCTCACTCGTAACCTTTGCTCAGTCATACTTCAGTGTTTGGTCCCAAACACGTTTCATCTGCTTGTTTGGAGAGTGAAGGAGATACTCAAATACAGCAACGTGGTCCCTCATGTTATATATTTGTGTTATTTTAGGTGAAAGAAAAGGGGATAATGGTAATAGTGTTTTCACTTGACCAGATCAGCTCAATTTCAGTTTGATACCAAATTCCACAGAATGAAGGAAAGGCAAAAGAGTCTCTAAACTGGACTCAAGACCGGATCAAAATACATCTAGCCTAGGGCTGAGTAAGAAACTCTTTATGGTTTGTGTGCCATAAAGAACATAAGAGTGAATTTTATCTTAATATTGAAAAAAAACCCATGACAGATTATTCTGTCCCTAAATTTATACTCTTTATGGAGTGCAAAATTCTACATTCAGCATGACACTTCAATAAAAATTTTTTTGTGTAGACTTGGGTCAAAAATCAGCAGAGGTACTTAAAAAAGTTTTAAAACAGCTTATTCTAGGTATGAACATCAAATCAGGTTTTAACAGCGAAAGATGTTCAGCAGCTTTTCTTTTCTTTTGCTGTATCTGTAAATAATGAATGTGCTCATTGTCAGAATTGCAATAAATATTTTCAACTAGTCTAAAATTTCAGAACATTTCATTCTGGGATTGCCAAGCTGGTAACAATACTTTTTTATTATTACAGCGTACAGCCAGAACAGAGCCCAAACAAACGTAAGAAATAAACTAGCAAATAAAGCAAACCTTTCTAAGTTATTTAAGGCAGCAATTACGAGACACTTGACTGTGATCACCACAGGGATCTGCACCGCCTTGTCCCACCTACCCGCCACATTCATCTTAGCCTGCAGGACTTCCACCACACGTCCAAGCCTTTAGGGACACACACCACGACCAGCTGCACAGCTTTGCCACCTGACTTTTTAATATTTATTTCCAGGCGTGCTACAGTCAGGAGAAGTATCACTGACCATACTCCAGGGTCTTGCTGACCACCTCATGTCAATGCACACACATCGGGGCAGCCTCAGCACACACAGGCCCTGCACTTTTTCTGACCTTTGACATCCACTTTCTGGAACGTAGAATCATAGAATCACAGAATGGTTTGGGTTGGCAGGGACCTTAAATCTCATCTCCTTCCAACACCCTGGCCCCAAGCAGGAGCATTTTCCACTAGCCCAGGTGGCTCCAAGCCCCACCTGACCTGGCCTTGAACACTTCCAGGGATGGAGCAGCCACAGCTTCACTTGGGCAACCTGTGCTGGGGGCTCACCCTCACAGGGAAGAATTTCTTCCTAACAGCCCATCTAAACCTACTTTCTGGCAGTTTGAAGCAAAACCAGGCAGAGTTTCCTAAAAATTGCTGAGATATCTGTGTCCCGTCCCCCCCTCATTACCTGTCTTTATTTGGCCATGACATCTGGTGCTTCACACACAAAATGCAGCAGAAAACTGAGGGGCTTCTCTGTGCCTGTGAGTAGCAAACCTGTCCCCCATGCAGGGCCATGGTGCAGAGCTGGTGGAGAGGATGGAGTCGAGCTGCCTTAGCTGCTGCTACAGTGACCAGGACACACCTCTCACCAGACGTGACTCCAGGAGGTCTCTGCCATCCCAACACAGAGTCCTCATCAGGGCACAGCAAGGCCAGCTCCTCCCTTGCTATTTGTCTGTAATGGGGGTAGAGAGAAGGGATAGGAAGAAAAAGTCTCTTCTCTGGATGCAGTTTTTGCTCCACACCCACCATTGCCTCTCCCCAAAAAATCATCTTGGAGATGCCACAGCCCGATTAAGGCTGCCTTTTGTAAGATTACACAGCAGAATCATGCAGAGTCATAGAGTGGCTCAGGCTGGAAGGGCCCTCAGTGGCTCATCTGGTGCCACCTCCCTGCTCCAGCAGGGCCATCCCAGAGCACAGGGCACAGGATTGTGTCCAGAGGGCTCTGGAATATCCCCAGGGAGGAGACTCCACAGCCTCTCTGGACAATCTGTTCAGGGCTGGGCCCTGCCCAGGGCAGAAGTTGTGCCTCCTGTGCAGGGAAATTGCTGGGCTCAGCCCCTGCCCAGGGCAGAAGTTGTGCCTCCTGTGCAGGGGAATTGCTGGGCTCAGCCCCTGCCCGGGGCAGAAGTTGTGCCTCCTGTGCAGGGGAATTGCTGGGCTCAGCCCCTGCCCAGGGCAGAAGTTGTGCCTCCTGTGCAGGGGAATTGCTGGGCTCAGCCCCTGCCCGGGGCAGAAGTTGTGCCTCCTGTGCAGGGGAATTGCTGGGCTCAGCCCCTGCCCAGGGCAGAAGTTGTGCCTCCTGTGCAGGGGAATTGCTGGGCTCAGCCCCTGCCCGGGGCAGAAGTTGTGCCTCCTGTGCAGGGGAATTGCTGGGCTCAGCCCCTGCCCAGGGCAGAAGTTGTGCCTCCTGTGCAGGGGAATTGCTGGGCTCAGCCCCTGCCCGGGGCAGAAGTTGTGCCTCCTGTGCAGGGGAATTGCTGGGCTCAGCCCCTGCCCAGGGCAGAAGTTGTGCCTCCTGTGCAGGGGAATTGCTGGGCTCAGCCCCTGCCCGGGGCAGAAGTTGTGCCTCCTGTGCAGGGGAATTGCTGGGCTCAGCCCCTGCCCAGGGCAGAAGTTGTGCCTCCTGTGCAGGGGAATTGCTGGGCTCAGCCCCTGCCCGTCCCTCTGGTGCCACTGCTGGGCCCCGGAGCAGAGCCCGGGCCCTGCTCGGAGCCCTCCCTGCAGCCGGGGACACCCAGGGCCGAGGGCCCCTCTCAGCTGGGGCTCCTCTCGAGGCTGAGCAGCCCCAGCTCCCTCAGCCTGTCCTGGGCACGGAGAAGCAACATGTGATTAAAAAGCGCGTGATAAAAAATCCCTTTACAGCTTCCCATAAAATACACCCCATCCTTATGCTTTCCCCTCTTTCTCCAGGACAGCAAATTCACCAGCCGCAGGTAGATCTTGCCCACACAGTTTCACCATCTTTGCATACTCTGGAATTGGGCCTTTTGTGTCCTGCTCTGCCTGGACCCTTCCCCGTCCTCCACAGGTTCCCCTGCACCGATGATGGTCACATCCTTTCCAGCTGTGGGGTTAGAAAGAGATATTTCTCACATATACCTGTGGGTTATGGCAGTGAGGTAACTGGTGTGAGAAATAGATTTGTATCTCTTGCATGTCTTTACTTTAAAAAAAAAGAAAAGGAAAACACAAATTCATAAATAATAACAATAACTATCCCAGAAACCACTGACAGGCACATAACCATTTAGTCCCATCCTATTGCTTGATATATGAGGTACAACAGGTTGAAAACCACTTTCTGTTTTACGGAAAATCAATATTTTTACATTTTTTTTACTTTTGTACTGGCTTTTTTAATTTTGCAAAGATGACAGTTAAAAGAACTTCATTTGATAATGTAAAACTTCATTCAAAATATGATTTGCCATTTTGATATTTTTTTCCATTATGGCACGTCATGTCAGCAGTCCAAGCACATGAACCGTTTGACACATTTTATCCATCAGTGTCAAAATTTCAAACCTATTCATTACAAGTTCCAATCTGCAAAGACACTCTGAAAAGAAAACAAGTAAGGCCTTTAAATCAGGGTGGAGAATCTATTGAGTTTACTGCTATTACGGAAGCCCTTTACAAATGAAACGAAAATGAAATATTTCAACTCCCATATTAGGACATTACAGGAGCAGCTCCACATAATAGTGTTGCTAGGATAATACAAAGACCTTACAACACAGTAGCTTAATTTATTGTAGAGAATTTAAAATGTTTAGAACTACAAAAAATTCTTTCAAGTCTTTTCCCTTTTAGAATTGTGTGAAAGTGAGTCCATTTCAATAAAGCCAGAAATAAATTCAAGTTAAGTCAACTTCTTCCCAGTCAGAGAAAACAATTTCTATTTTCTAAAGCATACTATTTAAAAAAAAAATGTATTTCCTCATTTCTAAAATTTTATTTATCAAGATTTTTCCAAGTCTTTATATCTATTTGCAGCTGAATGTTGTTCATTTTGTGGAAAATGTGGAAATGTTTCCTTTCAAGCATTTTAAGACAGTTAAATGTTAAAGAGATTGACCATCTCTGAATGGCTGTACAACCAACAAAGACATCTTCATGGAGCTGGTATGTTCCTGTTCCACATATTCGTGTATCGAAGAGCAACTGGATCAATCTAAAAGACTCTCCAGTAAACCAGTGAGACCAATGAGAGTTTTAGCAGCATTATCTTCAAATTACTAAAGTTACTCAATGCTTCAGTGTTATAGAGAGCATTGCCTTATAGTGCTTGGGGGAAAATTGTGGGGGGTTTTTATGTGATCAGACTACTAGAGGATCCCGCTGGAATAAAGATCTCTGGAAGGACAACAGAGATGTCTTTATACTTCCAGATTAGGTCTGTGTTTAAGAGGAATGGGGAAAAGGAAATTATGAGAGCTCCTTTTATGCTTATGACTTCCGATGGCTAAAATTTCAGGGATAAAACAATAGATTTGAGTGGAGACTTCTTACATTGCAGAACAGGCCAATTTTTGCAAATTTTCGGGTCTAAAGAAATACAAAGATCCGTCCTCTGAACCTCACTTTATACAAAAGATCTATGAAGTCATCGTTTGTGGACACTGAAAAGCTTTAGCAGAGGAATTTTTCAGCTTTCTGCTGCATTCTGTGAGAACTTTATGCTTCTCACAGGAACTATGAAAAACACTGTTAAGGGTTTTTGTAAACTATTTCTCTATCCCTACACCTCCTGTTTTTACCAAAGGATTGTTATGATATTCTGAGAAAAATATTTCAAAATGGGTGTTGTGTGGACTGACCAATCACCCTGATGGGTGGTTGGTCAGAGGTCCAATAACCTTCTGCCATTCAAGCAAACCTTAAGCAAACTAACATATAAAAATCGATCTCTATATTAATAAATAATTCCATTCTTCTGAATTCTGGGTGCCTCATTAATCTCTGGCCCGGGTACAACAGCAACAATCTTTATATCACTTGCTAATAAAAGACTAAGTTATATTTCTTTCACCTTCTATCAACTCCCAAAGGAAATAAAGAATGCAGCCAAAATATTTACATTATCATCAAGATTTGAGGAAAACTGATCAATAAACACAATAAATGCATGTTTCTGTAGAAGAGCACTATTTATACCTTTACTTAAACTCTTCATGGACAAGCTGTACCTTATGAAGAGATAAGAAGGGAGAAGGACTAGTATGCTATCAATCGTCTTTTGAGTAAGAGAAATAATAGTAGAGGTTGCAAATATTGGAAATAGTACTTAAAACCATCATGAATAATAATTCTCAGCCAAAACAAGGTACAGGTGAAGGAAGAAGCACATTATAGGTTTCCAATACTTAGAGAAAGATAATGTAATGTAGAACATGAAAATGCATCTGCAAGTGAATGGTATGAAATAAGAAAATGGCTCATATTCAGAGGTTACATTAGGAGTATTTTTTTAGAAAGAGTTTAATTTTTCCTTTTAGAGATACTGAAGATTTGTTCCGAGCGTTCCCTGTGATGAATTCCTGAATTTCTGGTTACACGTAAATTCATACACTCATATATCTTTCATATCCCATCCACATTCTAGCCTCACACAGGGGTAAGACCAAAGCCCATGGAAAATTTGACATTTAATTCAAGGTACCTGGCTGCATGGATCAGTGAGAATTCATGGCCAGTATGGAGACTCCCTGTGATGTGAACCATTAGGAAAACAGACCTGCATGATGATGCACTGCAAACCACGGAGTCAGTCTCCCCTGTGGTCCAGTTCCTTCCATAGCACCACTTAAAGGAAAACAAAAAGCTCCTAGAGCCTCAAATGAAGTCAAGCTTAGCACTGAAGGAAAAAAAGACAGAAAAAAATTTTTATATAATATATTATTAAGTAATTAATTACATATATTATATTATATATTATAAAATTATGTAATATATATATTTATATCTCTAATTTATATATTAAATTTGGCCATCAGTAGGCAAATTTTATAGTAGGCTCTGGAAAATTAGTTACCTTGTTTAGGGCCAAAAAGACGGCTAAAGGGTTGGAGCATCTCTCCCACAAGGAGAGGTTAAGCGGCCTGGGACTGTTGAGTCTGGAGAATAGAAGGCTCAGAGGAAAATTTTTTAAGTATATAAAAACCTGTTTGGATTTAAACCCATGAAATTTTGCCTCAACATAAGAAAGAACATTTTTACTGTAAAACCAATCAAACACTGAAACAGGTTGCCCAGCAGGTTTTAGAGTGTCCGTTCTGGGAGATATTAAAACAAACCCCAGATGGACAAAATTCTGGACACTCAGCCCTAGCTGATCCTGCTTGAGCAGGAGTATGGGACCTGACAATATCCAGGTGTGCCTCCCAATGTCAGGAATTTAATCCCATTCTCTTCCTCAACCACCATTTTGATGGATAACAACGGCTTCACTTCATAACCTTGCACGAATGAATGCAGAATTACTTCACTAATTTGCATTTAACACTCAGAAGGATCTACTAGAAGCACATTTAAAAAGGCTCTTTTTGTTTTCTTCTTGAGGGGAAAATGAGTTTTGAGGCCTGGTAAGTCTCTTTCTTAGCATCAGGAGTGAAAAAAAATCCACAAGTATTCCGGAAGAGATTTAATGCTCTGAAATACATCTCAGCTCTGAGCTGTGGAGACAAGACTGACCAAATTTTGAGCACAACGTGCTGTTAATTGCTGAACACTTGGGACTTTGCACAGCAAGCACGAGCTTTATTTTTGTATTAGAGATGTGTCCAATAACCTAATAGTCTGCGTGTGTGAGTCTAGTACTAATTACATATCAATAGAATTTGTCTTTAACACTCAATACTTCACTGCACTGCCTCTGCTGATCTGCCAATATGTCTACAGGAACACTTTATTTCTCCACTGCCCTGTGTGAAAATTCAGCACCTTAGAGACTCTCTTTCTCTTCCTCTCAATCTTCCATCCCTCACATAATATGCGGGATGGACAAAGAAGCCTATGCAACAATAAATAATAATTTTTTTTCCTTTGTTTTGAACAGTATCTCATTGAAGGCCAACTCCTTGGCTGCGCTGCTGCTGTTGCTCTGAGAATTATCTGGGAAAATAGATTAGAAATATCAGAAGGGACAGACTGACAGGAAAAGACACACAGAATTTGGAGAATATCAACCAAAAACCTGCAAAAATAGCTAAAGCCTTGTTATTAAAGGAAAAGAGCCTGCAGGGAAAGAAAGGGATGGAGATGAATTAACCCATTTCAGGTTGATTAACTCATACGGGGTTATTATAACCTGTGAGGTGGTCAGTCCCACGGCACAGCCTTGGCAAAAGGGCTGGATAACAACATGTCAGACAAGAATGTCAGTGTCATCAGTGTCTGAATTGAAAATACAGAGATGTCTGGAGAGGGTCTTGTTCCAAAATCTATCTCGTTTACGAGGAAGAGAAGTATGTGTAAGTGTGAGGGGAAACTGAATCTTTTAGGTACTACTTACAGAAGGGTATTGGGAACTCTGCAGGTGTTCATTGACATCGCGTGTCTAGACTTTTTGTGTATCTGTTGTATTGCTAAGAGTGACCACGTTTGCAGAGTTCCTTGCTGCTGGTTGATGATGTGTGGCTTCTAAATCAATAAACCACTTTAATTCTGATTTAGAGCAAACTACGTGAACCAAGCAGCTTTTGCCTGCAACAATATGAAAGTCTTAATATTGACTGAAATTACGACACAGTTGGCATCAGAAAGTATTTGTTAATACTGTTCGCATGAAAACGTTTTTTTTTCAGAAGCACCTAGCAGAAAACAAGAGAGGAGGAGCCGCCAGTCCTTTATCCTCACTGTCAGAGGTCTTGCAGCTCTGGCTCCTTTTCTTTCTCAAGAGACAAGGCACTATCAAGCCTCCCTGAACAACCCTTCTGAAGCCTCCAGTTGTGATCATTCCTGCGTGCCCAGTAATGTGGAAACAAGGGGAAGCTACTTCTGTAAGGTTTACAGATGTGGGATATCTTATTGAGTTTCATAGTATATATTCTAAGAAAATCAGAACACTGGTTTTACTCAAAAATCTTCTTCTCAGTGGCCAGTTCTCTCCTTGCTCTTCTGGCCTCCAGGCTGAATTGCAGGTGAGTGTTTGCTTCCAGATGTAATTTCCATCACTCAGCAATCTTCTGGGTGCTAGTGAAGGATTCCCACCCCTTGCTGAGCCTTGGGAACTCCTTTCCATTGCTCCCAAAGCCTGGATAGCACTTGATGGTAATATTATACTATCTCTTCTCGTAGAATCCCAGAATCATTAAGGTTGGAAAAGACCTCCAAGATCATTGAATCCAACCTGGGACTGAACACCACCTGGTCAGCTAAACCACAGCACTCAGTACCATGTTCAGTCATTTCTTAAACACTCTCAGGGATGGTGACTCCACCACTCCACCACATTTGCTGCAATTTTTCATGCTCAGTTGCTGTTTCACCTGATCCAGTCATCCTGCTTGGCAGAACACAACATAAATCACAAAACAAAAGCAGTGTACCAAAATCTATCATTTTTTATTACATATAAGAAAAAAAATAAAGTAGATAAACCAGATTTTCTTCCTGTTGTCATTCCTTTCCACTTGCCCTTAACAAACGCACAACTCTGTGGCCAAAAGCTGGAGGGAATCTCCCATGGACCAGAGAACGCCAGGCTAGAACAAATGCACCAGAGGTTCTTTCTTAAAGGCGTTTACAGCATAATGGATATGTAGTTCCCTGAAGAATTTCCTTTCCCAGGCAGTTGAAAATCATAATGTAAAGCAATCCGAAAGGTTAATGATCAATTAGACCTGGGAGCAAACATTAACTAGAGGGTTTGAAGGAGTTTGTCCTTTGGGTTTTCGCTTTTTTGAGATGCTCCATCCAGCCAAACCTTCAGACTTTAGCTGAAGTGATTTACGCATTCAGTGTTTCTTCTAACACGTAATTTTTTCCTTTGGGGAAAAAAAAAGTAAAACAGCAGAAACAGATTTCTAACACTCAGAAAGAAAAGGTACATATATTTAAAGCATCTCCATAGGTGATGAACGTACATTTTTTCCTTGCGAGATTTTAATGAAGATAAAAATGTAAACACTTAGAGTAGTCAGCAGAGCCATGTCTGGCAATGTTATTATCTGTATTTACCTCATGGATTAGAGCTCAGTTTCTGAATGAAAACTCCAGTGTGGTTTATACACAACATCCCTTCATCTATCACCCAGTTTTTATTCAATTTTCTGTAACACGAAGAAAAACTTTTGTCACTTCAATGTTCTAGAAAGGCCTTGCCATTCTGAAAGGAGCCGTAGACAGAGAAACAATCTGACATACCCCCCTGTGTGATCCCTATGCATTTCCTGTATTGGAAATATCTGCTTCCGTAACTACTGGAAGAAGATCATGGCTCTGCTGTGCTGAATGCATAGGCAAGGATCCATCTTCCTAAGATGTCCAGAAATACTTAGAGAGGGTGTAGTCCATAAATACTAGAATTGTTTAGGTTGAAAAAGACCTTTAAGACTATCAAGCTCAACCACTCCCCCAACTCTGCCAAGGCCACCACCAACCTGTGTCCCCAAGTGCCACATCTACACAGCTTTTAAATCCTCCCGGGGATGGGGACTCCACCACAGCCTTGTGCAGCCTGTGCCAGGGCTTGAATACCCTTCCCATGATTAAATGTGTCCTAATATCCAACCTGAGCTTCCCCTGGCACAGCCTGAGGCCGTTCCCTCTCCTCCTGTCCCTCTTCCCTGCGAGCAGAGCCCGACCCCCCCCGGCTGCCGCCTCCTGTCAGGGAGTTGTGCAGAGCCACAAGGTCCCCCCTGAGCCTCCTTTTCTCCAGGCTGAGCCCCTTTCCCAGCTCCCTCAGCCTCTCCTGGTGCTCCAGCCCCTTCCCCAGCCCCGTTCCCTTCCCTGGACACGCTCCAGCCCCTCAAGGTCTCTCTGGCCGTGAGGGCCCTGAACTGGACACAGCCCTCGAGGGGCCTCAGCAGTGCCAGCACAGGGGACAGTCACTGCCCTGACACCAGGGCTGGAACAGTTCGGGGGCCACTGGCCTCTTGTCCACCTGGGCACACCTGGGCTCCTGTCCAGCCTCTGTCCCCAGCACCCCCAGGGCCTCTTCCAGCTTTCCAGCCCCTCTGCCCCAGCCTGGAGGTGCAGGGGGTTGGGATGACCCAAGGGCAGGAGCCAGCACTTGTCCTTGTCGACCCTCACACAGCATTTTGTCCACCTCTTCACCCTGGTTGGGTGGTCTATAACAGGCTCCCTCCACTGTATCTGTCTTGCTGACCTTCTCACTGATTCTTACTCATTCTTGTCCCAGTAAACAAGAGAGGAGAAATCCTGATTCTAGTCACAGTGAGAGATGCAACAGCTGAGGTGTCCATGCATCATTAGGTAATTCATAACTTCTGTTACCAAAGCATTAGCACGCTCTATGTTACAGTTGCTATTTTGTTGCACCAGATTTTTTTAATAGAATATCTCTCTATTCTATTACTCTTATCATCCTGCAACGAGTAGAATAGCACTTGTTGTAAACCTTGACATAGAGAAAAGCAACTTGAAATTAGATTTATATCCATCAGAAATGCAGGTACTTCATTCCTTGTTTGTCGTGTTTTTATGAGAATAATTGTGGCTACACTAATATTTTGAGCTGATTTCGAGGAGACACTCTACCACCGTGACAGAACAACAAACCTCTTCTGTAAAGCTCAGATTGCCTAGCATAAAACTACAGCATCGAATGCTGTGTTGTAGGGAAATGCTGAACAGGATTTATTAGAGTTATTTTAGGTAACAGGAACAGTTTATGTGTCGAGCATGGAGTTCAGAAGACTAATATGCATGTTCTCCTCCATCAGTCTGTTGAACTGCCATAAGCACTGGTACGTATTAAAATGGAAAAAAAATAGCAAATTAGTTCATGCTGAGATCCATGCTCTGAAGTAATGCTTGCAAAACCCAGTGGGTAGGTTGCAGCATGGCTGTGACTCCGTATTCATAAAGCATCTTAAAAACTTCTTGGAAGGTAGTATTCCTCCCTCAGAATCCTGCTGGTTAACTGTTAAACTTCTCTGCCTTCATCTGCTTTTCATAAAGCATTATCTTAAGGACACTGAACATCTGAGATTATAAGGTATTTAGTTCCCCACACTGCAGTATTCTGTGACAGAACTAACCTGATTTATTGTCGGCTATGGAAAAGATCTGGATGAATAACCATAAAAATCCCAGGGTTAGGATGCTCATCTGTTACCATACTGGAACTTATTGTAATGCAGTGAAGAATACAATTAATTCAAAAACCTTTGACTGCTTTCCATGCACTCGAGGCTTGAGTCTATTAAACCTACATAAGTATTGGTCATTTATTAGGAATGAATTTCAAAATTGTACAAATCCATTTTTTATACAAATAGCAGAAGGCACCAGACCAGATTAATGACTAAAGAATTGCCTGCCAAATTTCTTATTTAATTAAAACTTTGTCTTTTTCACTCTAAAAATGAGAAGAAAACTACTAGAGGCAACTTAAAATCTGTTTTTCATATTATGCTAAAATAGTTAGGCTTTACTAATAATAAAGTTTTTCTGGTTTTTGTGTGAATTAGTTTAGAAAGCAGATTGTGCAACAGAATTTAAGACTCAAATTCCATCACAGAAAAAAACATCCATTCACTGAAAAATGAATTCTATGAATTATTTTTACATGACTTTAAAATAAATCACTATTTCATGCTTATTTGTTTAGGCCAGATCAGGGTTTCAGTGTTCCAGCAGCTCTGAATAGGTGTCTGAAAACACAACACTGGCCTAATAATTTTAGGGGCTCGAGGCCTTGGCCCAGTGCCAGAGATTTGACATTATTGGCGTAAGTGTGATGCCAGAATGATTTTTGCTTTTATATTCCTTCATATATATTTGCAGCTCTGTAGACTATTGCTGTATGGTTATACAGTTCCTAGCTAACTCCAGTACTTTTCCTACCCTGATAGGCAGAAGGACAAAACACATTTCAGAGGCTCCGAGCCCTGGGGGTCCAAGGCTCCTATCCTATCTTGGTTCTTCCTGGGAGCCAAGGATGAAATACCCACCACAAGACACTTTCTTATAAACAAAGTACAGCTAGTACCAAAAAGGGGGCTTCAGAAGAGGTGGAATCAATAGGGGGAGAATTACCTCATTACTTGTGCTTCTAATTGGGGATTCTTGTCAATTATGTTAATTTGTTAAGCTTGTAAAACTGTATGCACCCTATGTGGGTTGGGCATTTTTCCATATCCGCCCCTGGAGGCCTCCAATAAAGACCAACCTTTACATCACCTCCTATAGTAATACTGTCTCGAAAGTGTGTTGTTTTATTTCCAGGTTTTTAAGGCATCAAGTGAAACCCGGTGGGATGAGCCCTGTGACTGGAGTGCCCTGATGGAAAGTTCCAGGCTCTTCAGGAGGGATAGGCAGGGCGGGAGAGGCGGAGGGGTGGCAGAGGGTGTGTAGTGGAAGGGTTGGAATGTCTGGAGCTCACAGCTGGGAACGGCACTTTGAGAGCCTCCGGGTAAGAATCAAGTGGCAAACAAACAATGTGGATGCTGCTTGGGAATCTACTCTGGACCCCCCAGTCGTGCCGATGATGCCAGTGGATTCTTTGAGGAACTAAGGGACACTTCCAGGTCAACTGTGCTTGTCCGTATGGGGGACTTCAACTTGCCAGAAATTAACTGGGAGCATTTCACAGCTGGTACAACCCAGGCCAGAAGATTCCTAAAACACCTGGGTGGCAACTTTTTGGAACTGGTCCTATGGGAGCTGACTCAGAAAGATGCCCTCCTGGATCTGCTGCTTGTCAACAGCTGGGATTTTGTGAGGAAAGTGGAGGTTGGGGCCATCTTGGCCATGGCAAGCACGGAGTTGTTGAGTTTAAAATCTCTGGTGGCAGGAGGCAAAATGCCAGCAAACCTCAACTCTGGCCATGAGGAGAGCAACCTCAGGCTGATCAGGGAACTAGTGAGTAAGGTCTCCTGAGGAAACGTTTTTGCAGGTGCAGGGGTCCATCCATGCTGGTCAGTTTTTAAACATCACCTCCTAAGGGTACAGGAGCAGGGAATTCCCAGATGTTGGTAGTCAAGCAGACGAGGCAGAAGGCTGGCTTGACTGAAGAGGAATCTTCTCTTGGAATTAAGCTGTTGACTCTCTCAAAAGCAGGAAGGCCCTGCAGAGAGACCTTGACATACGAGACAGCTGGGCTATCACCAACCATATGAAGTTTAACAAGGGAAAGTGTTGCATTCTGCTTCTGGGATGGGACAAGCCTGGATGTACAGACAGACTGGGGAATGAGACGTGGGAAAGCAGTGCCAAGGAGAGGGACCTGAGGGTCCTGGTCCATGGCCAGTTGGATCTGAGTCAGCAGTGCCCTGGCAGCCAGGAGGGACATCCCTGTCCTGGGGGGCACCAGGCCCGGCATGGCCAGTCAGGCCAGGGGGGTTTGTCCCGCTCTGCTCTGCACTGGGGCGGCCTCACCTCGAGTGCTGGGGGCAGTTTTGGGTGCCACCATATAAGAAAGACATTGAACTGTTAGAGAGCATCCAAAGGAGTCCACAAGGATGATGAAGGACCTTGAGGTGAAGCTGTGTGAAGAGCAGCTGAGGGCACTTGGTCTGGGAAGAGGAGACTGAGGGGAGACCTCCCTGCAGTTACAACTTCATCCTGAGGAGAAGAGGAGGGGCAGGCATTGAGCTCTTCTCTCTCATGACCAGGGATGGCACCCGAGGGAACGGCTGGAGCTGTGTCAGGGAGGTCTATGTTGGGTATCAGGGAAAGGTTCTTCCCCCAGAGGGTGCTGGGGCACTGCCCAGGCTCCCCAGGGAATGGGCACGGCCCCGAGGCTGCCAGAGCTCCAGGGGCGTTTGGACAACGCTCTCAGGCACAGGGTGGGACTCTTGGGGATGGTGCTGTGCAGGGCATGGACTTGGGCTCAGTGATCCTTGCGGTTCCCCTCCAGCTCAGGATACTCTGTGTTTGCATGATTCTGTGAAAATTCTAGGAGTAGGACTATTCCATTTCTACAGACACCTATTGCACGTGTGGGGTATCAAAGGAAACATTTCGAACTGCCTGTGCCTTTCAGTCTGACAAACTGATCAGATCATCTGAGTGTTAAAGCACACATAGTGACGAAGAACAGGGTGTGAATTTTGGAGAACGCAGATTTCAGAGGAATCACATCAACATCATGAAGGTCTTCTGGTTTCCCAACATTTTTCCCAGCTCAACATTATAGAACTAAGGAAGTTTAGAAAGGAAATAGAACCCTGAAAGTCTGCTTTAAAAAGCTGTTTCCTTTTGGAGGGAAAAAACAAAGAATTTCATTGCTTACCTCTGGCTGAGTTTTATACTGTTTAAAAGAGCTGAAGTCTCAATCCTCCTTCAATGTGAAACGGTCTTTTAAAACAGGTCAGAAAAGGACTCCAGAATGTTGTACAGTCCAGCACATTCTCAAAAGTGTTCCAGGCAGAGCCTCACTCAGGCAGGTGTCCTGGCCTGAACAAGGCTCCACCTGCTACCCCATGAGGCATAAGGACGTACAAGAACCCAGCAAGAAGCGCCATCTTCCTCAGCAACAGGAGAAGTGCTTCTGCTGGTCTGTTCTTCAGTTCCTTTCTCAGTGTATGGTCCTAATCCACTGTGCTAAAACTTAGAATTCTCTTTTCCAATTCTTCTAACGAGCACTTGACACGGTCATGGCAGTCCCAGGCAACCCATTCCCAAGAAGATGGGTAATAGAAAGTGTTATTCATTCTTTGAAGTTCAGCATACTTTGACAGGGAAAATAAAGTCCCAGTAAGATTTCTTAATGGCAGGATCTCCTCTGCAGGACAGCTACAAAACTATTTCAAATTAAAGACAATTTCACAAATGCAAAACAGAAAAAGCAATATTTCTCGCATTAAACCTGATTCCTTTTTGGTTTTGCCCTCTTCCCCTTTAAAAACACCCTGTAAACATTCAGCTGGAATACAGAAGTGCTTCCACCACTGATAGGTTGTTTTTCATCCTGGTGGATCTGTACAAGGGTGTTTTTCAGTTCTGAGGAAAGCATCACCCAAGGGGAGTCAACACATTACAGCTTAGGCATTTGGAGGTCATGTCAATCATTTGATGTTAAATCTCTCTCCTCAGCCACCTGTCAGGTTTATCTCCCTTTGCCTGAGGACTTGTGAATACATTTTGGTTTTCAATAAGACGTAATACTAGAAGAGCTACAACTACAGCTCTAAAAGAATGTTGTGGACACTGAAAAGCTTCAGCAGAGAAATTTTGCAGTTTTCTGCAGCATTCTGTGAGAGCTCTGTGTTTCTCACGAAAACTACGAAAAACACTGACATGGGTTTTCGTAAATAATTCCTTTATCTTGCAGCTGTACAATATTTTGCAATATTGTTATGTTTAGTTGCAGAATTGTTTTGAAATGGGTGTTGCAGGATTTAGCCAATCATCCTGAGAGGTGGATGGGCAAGGGACCAATCACCTGATGCTGTTCCAGCAAGTTACAGCATAAAAATCCATCTGGATATTAATAAATAACTCCGCTTTCCCTGGATCCTGCCTGCCTCGTTTCTCTCCGTCCCCGGTACAACAGCGACAGAGTGTCTCAGTAAAATCAGTCTAGCTGGAATGCTGATAACTTACACTACTACAAGATAAAGCTCTCCATTGTCTCAATGAGCTACTTGGGTAGCTGCTCTCACCTTCCTCAAGAGCAGACACAGACCTACAATCAATCTTAGACTTTCCTGAGTACAAGCAACCTCTGTCTCCAACTATCACAATGCAAGAGGCTCCGTGAGCTTAACGCTACATGGATTACTTTTTCAGAGTTGGTAGACAGTGAGCTGCTTAAAGTGATCAACACACATTTTCTACAGACTGGATTATTCTTATTCTTTCATCCAAAAAGGCAAAAAATGAGCTAGGGAAATGTACTGGGGCAAAAAAACGGTTACTGTATATTTCTCCTAAATTTTTATCTTTCCTGATGAGGTTTATTAACCTTGTTGTTGGCCTGTTGACCTCGATCTCTGGGATGGGAGCAATAGCCTGCACTGTTGAGGCACTTTCCTTGTCTCAAAGTCCGTGGTGCTCAACTGCACATCAGCTACTCATCCTGTACCTCTACTCACTGCCAAGCTTCGACAAGTATCTCCAAAGCTCCCTCTGGTTATCAAATCCCAGATCTTTAGATTGATTCCTTGTGAATGTTTCCAAAATATCAGGTCTCAAGCCAGAAGCATTTCTAATGACCTTTTCGTATTCATTCCATCGAATTATTATTCATTCCATTGAATAATTCCAGGAATTATTCCCTGCCACCTGTTTTTTACCTTCCGACATCTTCTGTGATTTAATTTCAGTCATTCTGGTGTGTCACTCTTGCATACCAGGGAAAAACACGCCAACTGAGAGACATTGTTGCACAAACCACCCAAAATGCCTCTGCTCCTAGCAGCCGTATTTGATGTGGTGATTATCCTGGTTCATTAGAGCACCCTTCTCTCCATCACCTCTCTCCCCTCTTTTCAGACAATCATACACTCACTGAGGTTGGAAGGGGCCACAGAAGGTCTCTGGTGCAGTTCGGATGAGGTTGCTCAAGGTTTTGTCCAGTCAGGTCTCATAAACCTCCAAGGATGGAGACAGCACAGGCTCTGTGCAATCTGTTCTGCTGTTTGCCTGTCCTATTTTCAAGCACCGTGCCTCTGAAAAAACCCAAAGCTGCTGCTTGCAGGATGCACAGAAATGGTAACAAAGCAGCAGTGGAAGAATTTAAGGGCAAAATAATCACGCATACAATTTGCAGAAATTCATCTGCGGAAATACAAAGGGAATTTCGTACTTTTGTTGAAAATGACTAGAGAGGGAAACAGAATCTCTTTCAGTGCCTGTTTTTCCTGCCCTTCCCAGCGATTTACATTTTTATAACACATTTTGAGAACAGAACAGCAAGAAACACCCCTCTGAGCTACAGAAAGTCAAGGCATGGCTTTAATGGAACCTACCCCAACTATTTTAAAACACATTACATGGCAATTTCAAAAATCCTGTGGCCAAGACAACCTCTAATTGCTGCCTCCTAACATATCCCCTGTTTGCATTTTGCTGGCCATTACTCCTCTATGCAATATGCTTTACTGGAGAGGTTAAATGGTTTTAAAAAATTGATTAAAGTTGACTAAGCTTCCTGTGCCTACTTGCTCATTCATACATCGGAAAATGAATCAGCAAGGATTTAGCATGTATGAATTTCACACAAGATGCAACAGAACTTGCATGCTGGACCAGAGATATTTAATTATACAAAATCTCTGTGCTAGCAAAATGTTTAGTCATATGCTGCTGCTATTTAACTCAGTGGCTTTTCTGTCCAGGATAAGCTCCTTGTATTATCAGGATTTGGCATAAGTGTTACAGTAGTTTGTACTACAGATACAGAAGCATTAATGTTTTTTGCTATCACAGAAATACTTTTAAAGAAGTAAGTTAATAAATAAATAACGAGTTAATGTTGCTTGATAATGAGCCTTAGAAGAATTTCAGTTTTATTTGACTTAGAAATTCTGAATCTGACTTCTTGATGCTTTAAAAGTACACAATCTCTAAGTTGTGTACTTTTGCAGCAGGAAAAAATGGACTGGAGGCAATTTGAAAATGAAGCTCAAAGAATCTTTTTATACACATGCATTTAAAATTTTAATATATATATATATTTACACCAAATACAGTAGTGTAATGTGATAAATATATATATATCTCAAGCTGTTGACTTTCTGCAAGATTAACAGAGACAGCTTGGATTTTGAAAACAACTAAATAACTGCTTGCTGTGAATTTCACATTAACTGTGTATTTTCCTTTTTAGTAAATACTTCTAAAGCCATTGCAGCCTTGAAAAATGCAAAATTGAGTGTGACTGGAGAACTGTTCTGACTTGCCCGCTAAGAATGCCAATAGTTATGTGAAAGCATATCACATTTGGAAATACTGAGAAATATGCTAGACAGAGCTTGAACTACACGACCTGAGACAGCAGAATTAATTAATTAGTAGCAGTTGATGTATAGCTTGTGCAGGGCAGCTCTAAGCTATCTCAGTGCGTTGCATCCCTAATATTATATGTTATATAAGATGTATAAACCTTCTTTGAGAACATAAGCAAAAATGTGTGGAGGTATTTTTATACACCAGACAAAAAAAATTTGTTCATCACACAAAGGTCTGTTTTTAAAAGAATACAGGTTTCCTTTCCTCAGCAAAAAGGAAATCTCTATTCAGGCTCACACTTTCAAGGCCACCTACATTCAGAAGAGCACAAAAGCTGTGCCACGTACATAGACTTTAGGGAAACTTTTAAAAAAGGCTGAACTCTAGCCTTCATATCCTGAACTGCAGACTTCATGGCTTAGACACTTCTCTTTCTCTCCCTTAGTTCAGACTGAAGTTATCAAAGAAAGTTTCCTAATAGAGAGATTTTAACTGCTGAACCATTTCCCAAGGGAACTAACAAAAGTCTGGTACTAAAGCTATTGGAAACCAGCCCTGATAAAATCCTGGCACACATAATTTGAGGAAGACTGCTACACTGGATCTCAAGGGATCACTAGCTGTTCTGTTAAATAACTGCACTCTGTGGATAGGCAGGACACAATTTACTGGCATTAGCTGAGGGAAAGGGACTTTTCCTTTGGGCAGAGATGAGAATCTGAGACCTCCAAAGAATCAGAGAATCACAGAATATTCTGAGCTTGCAGAGGACCCACAAGGATCTTCAAGTCCAACTCTTAAGTGAATGGCCCATGTGGGGATTGCCTCCACAGCCTTGGTGGTGTCAGCACCCTGCTCTGACCAACTGAATTACTGTGGCACTGTGTCAAAGGGATGCAAAATTCTGTCAGTTATTATAACATTGTCTTCTGACACTTTGGAGCTTCAAAGCTGTCGTTGCATCACAGTGAGGAAGAGAGCTGACTTTTTTTAAGTTTTTCTGCAAATTCTTTGCCCACACACACACTCATATATACGTACATATATATATATATATATATATATACATGCATTGTGTAATCTACATAGTCCTACAGCATATATACAGACATAAAACTCAGTTTGTCATGCAGCCAGAATCTACTGAAGGTGATGGGGACTTGTTGCTATGGAATTCTACACCCTGAAAGAATCCTTTTAAACCTCTTTGTGGAGACAAATGATTCGTAAAGATGCCTCTGGGTTGGTGCTTTCAGCTTTACCACCTAGTGCACATAGGCTCGTGCCAGAAGAGAAAACAGGACAAATCACTTTTATCCCATCTTTAAAAAACCCAAATTCCTGGCTGGCTAGAGTTTACACTAAAACTAGGAGGGAAAACTTGCTTTATCATTTGATTTCTGCATTGTTAAGTTATTAACCACTGTCTCAGCTTTCTATCTCTGAAAATGTGCATTGGATTAATTTTGGTAATCCTTGTTTAAAATGCTAATTCAGCTTTCTCTATAAGACAGGAAAGAGAAGAGGTCAGGGTCTAATTAATCGAAGTGACACCCAACGTGTATCTGTCTTTTCAAAAGTATCAGTTTTCCCGAAACAAGAAGAGAAGAGAAAGAATATTTAGTCCTAATGACATCCAAGGTTCAGCAATATTGTTCTGGACTGTGGTGCCTAACAGAGATAGATGATGTTATTTTACCTTCTAATGGAAAACTGCAGAAAGATAAAAGGTAATTGGGAAAATAAAATTCTTTTCAGGAAGCTATGAATTTAACTCTCTTTAAAGTATACATAATTCTCTTAGTAAGCCCTTAAGAGGAATGATCATGTTTTCTGCTGCACTGACAATGAAAGGTAATCCAAGGAGATTATATTTTAGCAAATCATTAATTACATAGTTCAATATCTTAAACTGTATAGTAAACAGAGAAGATGAGCCAAAACAACCCAAATCTGTCACTGCTTAGTTGCGTTGGGAAGCTGATGGGTTTCTTTACCCCAGAAGAGATTAATGTGGGTTTTTTTCAGCTGTTTGTTGTGAAGCTGCGATATCTTAGATCAATAGCAAGCACACAAATTTAGGGGCATTTCAATAGATTTTCCCTCAATTCAAGCGCAGGAAACTGAATGTTTGTCAAATATGCTTTTACAAGACAATGCAACAATTCAGTAACACAGAGAAAAAGGAACCACAGAATCACAGAATATCCTGAGTTGGAGTGACCCACCACGATCATCCAGTCCAACCCTTGGCCCTGCACAGACACCCCAACAATCCCACCCTGGGCATCCCTGGTAGCGGTGTCCAAACACTCCTGGAGCTCTGGCAGCCTCGGGGCCATGCCCATTNCCTCCACAGCCTTGGTGGTGTCAGCACCCTGCTCTGACCAACTGAATTACTGTGGCACTGTGTCAAAGGGATGCAAAATTCTGTCAGTTATTATAACATTGTCTTCTGACACTTTGGAGCTTCAAAGCTGTCGTTGCATCACAGTGAGGAAGAGAGCTGACTTTTTTTAAGTTTTTCTGCAAATTCTTTGCCCACACACACACTCATATATACGTACATATATATATATATATATATATACATGCATTGTGTAATCTACATAGTCCTACAGCATATATACAGACATAAAACTCAGTTTGTCATGCAGCCAGAATCTACTGAAGGTGATGGGGACTTGTTGCTATGGAATTCTACACCCTGAAAGAATCCTTTTAAACCTCTTTGTGGAGACAAATGATTCATAAAGATGCCTCTGGGTTGGTGCTTTCAGCTTTACCACCTAGTGCACATAGGCTCGTGCCAGAAGAGAAAACAGGACAAATCACTTTTATCCCATCTTTAAAAAACCCAAATTCCTGGCTGGCTAGAGTTTACACTAAAACTAGGAGGGAAAACTTGCTTTATCATTTGATTTCTGCATTGTTAAGTTATTAACCACTGTCTCAGCTTTCTATCTCTGAAAATGTGCATTGGATTAATTTTGGTAATCCTTGTTTAAAATGCTAATTCAGCTTTCTCTATAAGACAGGAAAGAGAAGAGGTCAGGGTCTAATTAATCGAAGTGACACCCAACGTGTATCTGTCTTTTCAAAAGTATCAGTTTTCCCGAAACAAGAAGAGAAGAGAAAGAATATTTAGTCCTAATGACATCCAAGGTTCAGCAATATTGTTCTGGACTGTGGTGCCTAACAGAGATAGATGATGTTATTTTACCTTCTAATGGAAAACTGCAGAAAGATAAAAGGTAATTGGGAAAATAAAATTCTTTTCAGGAAGCTATGAATTTAACTCTCTTTAAAGTATACATAATTCTCTTAGTAAGCCCTTAAGAGGAATGATCATGTTTTCTGCTGCACTGACAATGAAAGGTAATCCAAGGAGATTATATTTTAGCAAATCATTAATTACATAGTTCAATATCTTAAACTGTATAGTAAACAGAGAAGATGAGCCAAAACAACCCAAATCTGTCACTGCTTAGTTGCGTTGGGAAGCTGATGGGTTTCTTTACCCCAGAAGAGATTAATGTGGGTTTTTTTCAGCTGTTTGTTGTGAAGCTGCGATATCTTAGATCAATAGCAAGCACACAAATTTAGGGGCATTTCAATAGATTTTCCCTCAATTCAAGCGCAGGAAACTGAATGTTTGTCAAATATGCTTTTACAAGACAATGCAACAATTCAGTAACACAGAGAAAAAGGAACCACAGAATCACAGAATATCCTGAGTTGGAGTGACCCACCACGATCATCCAGTCCAACCCTTGGTCCTGCACAGACACCCCAGCAATCCCACCCTGGGCATCCCTGGCAGCGGTGTCCAAACGCCCCTGGAGCTCTGGCAGCCTTGGGGCCGTGCCCATTCCCTGGGGAGCCTGGGCAGTGCCCAGCACCCTCTGGGGGAAGAACCTTTCCCTGATCTCCAGCCTAAACCTTCCCAGCCACAGCATCATGACGTTTGAGGAACTGGAATACATATATATATGCCTTTTGTTGTAATTAGGGTCTACGTGGCCCACCCCAGTGGCACATTTAAGGGTTGATAAGTGGATGAAGATGCATAAAATGTCACCGTTATGGGCATGAATCTAATAGAAAAAAGTACTAAAAAGGAGACAACAGAGTGAGATGAAAGCAAAGGTGTGTTGTATGTCTCAACGACCATACTGAGATGATTTGTGCTAAAACACGACACGATGAAATAAAAAACGGACGGATTTATTTAATATGTCTGATTGGAGGCCAAATGGGCGTGCAGAAACGAAACCAGGTAAGCTGCTCTCCCTATTTTCTCAACGTGTGCAATTTTAGGGATCCAGTCTTGGGATCATGGAGACAAGGAGGAGTGGCTACCACGATCAGAGCATTGCAATGAAGAGATACAGGCTCTGTAGGAGTGAGAGGGTGGAAAGAGGGGGAATGGGCCTTGCCCTTCATCATCTGGGGTGCATGAAGCTGTGCCAGTGGATGGATGAGGAGACAACTGCGAGTTTAAGGGTTAGGATTAGAGGAGGCAGGCAAAGGTCTGCTCTAGGCTGCCTGACTGGAAAGAACAAGTGGGTGAGGACCTCTGTAGACAGATAGGAGCAGCTCTGGTCCTCATGGGGGTATTTTGACCACCCTCATATCCACTGGAAGGACAGCGCAGCAGGGCGTAAGCAATCCAGAAGATTCCTGGAGACCATCAAAGACAATTTCTTCACCCAAATGGTAGAGGAGACAACAAGGATATATGCTTTGTGGGACCTCATACTCCCCAACAATGAGGACCTTCTTGTGAAGATCAAAGGCATTACTGGCTGCAGTGGCCATGAGATGGTAAAGTGAAGAACAATTAAGACGAGAAAGAAGCCTCCCTACAGGCTGTAGAGTTATTGGGTAAGACATTAAGAGCGCTGATCTATCAGTAATGATGTTTTCTTGTTTTGATTGCTTTGCCCATCCTGCCAGTTTGTGCTGCCTAACACAAACCTATCTTGCACATTCCAGCCCTCTTTGAAACAGAAATCTCTGCCTACAGTAAGCTGCCCGCTTGTCCATTTTATACGTGACTAGTGGCTGTGAATAGAAGCAGCAACATCTTCAATAGTCCACAGAAAACTGGTTCCATCCATAGTAAAGAGGCAGTTCCTGCCTTGCACAACGAGCGTGTGGATTCCGCACCGTCTAGAGATGGATTCTGTCTTCCATTTTCTTGCCAGATCCAAGAGCAGAAAGAGAATAAGCCCAGGATCTGGATAGAAGGATGAGAAACAGCTCACCACAGTCCTATAGATGTGGGCTGCAGACTACAAAAGAGATAAAGAAGATGTCGGCAAACGTGTTGAGAATAAAGGCGACGTTTGTCAGGGTGAGTCTGCGAGTGTCACCATAAACCTACACGCACAGGGACAGTGAAAAGTAAGAGAAAAGTTTTAAAATACGCTTTAAAAACCCCTGTGTGTTTGGCAGCTAATAATTTTTCAGCATTTTGGCTGGAAAGAGTGCTTTGCCTCCTCCCAACCTCATGCACACTGTCTGTACCCATGTCTCCATGTCACTGAAATGCAACAGTCAGGGACCTCTCAAAACCTTTCATTAAATGTACAAATGTTGTTATATTTTTTAAAGGGAAAAGGAGTTTAAATATATCAATTTTTGAGCTGCAGATACGTTCTCTGCAGCATATAAAAGGTAGATAAGGCAAAGTATAAGCAAAACACAAAAATGGAGGAATACAGCTTTGATGTCTTTAATCCTTCAAATTGATAATGATAATCCAGCATCAGAAACAAAAGAAAATACTGGAAAAATCTCAAGAAATTAGATATGCAGCGCAAACAGACTAGTCTGACCTCTTTATAAATCACAAGGAATAAGAGACTACACGCCTAAATTAGCTACAGCATTGTCTAATTCCAGTAAGCCATGGGTGAATTTTAATTTACAGCATGTCTAAATATGACTGAGAATACTTGGAAAGCCCTAATGTTTCGGATATTTTTCAATTTCCTTTTTGGAAAGCCAAACTCTAAAGTTCACGGAGAAGACGAGAGCCTGTAAAAATCCAAAGTTTAAAAATAAGCATTTTTTAATTTCTAGCTCTTCACAATTAATTGATGCTTTCAAGCTCTGAATAATTTATAATAACAGCAATCAAAAGCAGATGAAATTAAGCTTTATGGTTAGGAAAATAGTGGTATATTGATGGGGTTGTACATTTATTTATGGGGGTTTTTTTGTAATAGCCAGGGCCACCCAGAAATTTGGTCTGAGAACCAGTTCTTCCCAGAGAAGCTGTGGCTGCCCCATCCCCAGAGGTGTTCAAGGCCAGGCTGGACGGGGCTTGGAGTAACCTGATCAGTGGAAAGTTGATATAGGCTTTAATGCAACAGGATAATCTGCGAGTTCTGACTCCACCCAGCACAAGTAGTCAATACCCTGAGGTGTGAGGTCTGGCTCCACTCGAATGTCTACAGATTTGCTTTGGGAATAGCAACCCCAAATCTCCACTCTTTGCTGTGGTCTTGGATACAGCTCAAGTCACATCACCCAATTATCCTTAGTGTTCTCTTTTCTCTTCCTGTTGTTGCTGTTTCAGGTTTAACTCTGGGTAGCAAAAAAAGCAATCTGAGGTCAACAGCAGACCCGGGACACAGATGAGCAGGAGACCACTGAAAAACATGTAGGGATGACTATTAGATAGAAACTGTCCATGTTTTAGCTCTTGAGTGCTTTCCTAAAGGATTTCAGTGAGGACATGACAGGCTGGACTGGACTAGAAACCCACCAGAAACCACCAGAAGTGGACCCTCTGGTTTAAATTTGAGGTGCAGTGTCATCTGTTGCCAGGCTTATTTTGAGGATTCACTGAGTTGCCTCAGGGCCTTTTCTCCTTTTAAGAATATATAGTTCTATAATCAGTTTCTTCTGCATTTGAACCACTGAACAGATGCACAGACTCTCCTGGCTCCAGATCTTATCATTAATTGCCCTTCTCCCATAAAGAGAGGACAAGCACCTTATTTCAGCCTGCATTAGTGACCATGCCACAGTCATTACTTGTCCCAGTTTGTCAGCAATCCAGATGATTCCCTTCTGACTTGCTACTCTTCCCATTTAGTTTTGGATAAGTTTCCTTCACTTTTCTAATTCAAGATGAATTATGCTGAGAGTAGTATATATATACGTTAACAAAATATTGTATACGGGAATTAGAGGTAAGCCTTATGCCAAATTCTGGCCATAATTCTTCAGTACTGCACAGTAGATAATGTTCAGTCTCCAGCCATTTAATATACTGCCTGATTTACTTCTGTTCACTGTTTTGGATAAAGAAAAAAGCATCTTAAACGGAAGGTGGATAGAGAAAGCAATTCCAGATTTATAACTTTAAAAATGTACTGTTCAGCCTTCAATACGTCAGTAGCAATAGAAAAGAAGTAGCAATTTTAGCCCTTGCAGGTGTATTTTCATGTGGTTAGATACTGTATTCTATAAGGTAGCAACACGAGACACGAAAGTTGGAGATGAGGGTAGAATAAGAATTCTACAGGTCATATAAATACAAGATTTGTTAGAATCCCATCTATGCACCATCAATAAAAGATGCCAGTGATGAGCAGCACTGCCATATACTGGTCTAGAAAAAATATTTAGACTTTAGTTCTGTGTGGAAGAAGTAACAGTTTATAAATTCAGCCTATGAAAAGCAGAAAATAAGCCATCTACTCAACGTACAACACTCGTATTCCTTTAGCTGGGCCATGCGGTTTTTAGAAAATCACCTTTCTGCACTACATTTAAAAAAAAATAATCGTTAGAAGGGTGGTGCTGATACTTTATCTCTGAGTCATTTTGTGATCACACTCCGAAAGGAAAAAACCCTCTGTCAGAGGAAGGAGCATCAAGGGACATCCTAGAGGGCTATGGTTCCATTTTAGATGTTTTCAGCCACAAAAACTTAAATTTGATACCTAATGGGTGAGTAAAGGGCTGATGCAGCTCTTGCGCTGGGAGCGAGAGGACAAAATTAACAGTAATGGAGAGGAAGCCATTTGACCATTTCTTCCTTCTTGCATGGACACATTCGTAGAATTAGAGGTTTTCCTTGTTCACGGGCAGGCAGAAATTCCCTCAACATTTTTAACGTGAATATTTCTGTCTAAAATCCTGAAACAGAACACCAGATGAATTTTTAAAAAGTCAAATCTGGATCTAAACTTTCTGTCTCAGATATATTTTCAGACAAACAAGTTCAAATTTTTAAATTTCCTTATAAAACCCCGCAGGCTGATCTATATAAAGTAACCCAAACAGGTCTGAAAGCACTGACATATTGCACCATGGGTTGACATATTCTTATTAAAAAGTAGCTATGGTTTTCTCAAAGGAAAATTTATATTTCAAGCAGTGGAATAGGGAGACATCATAAAGTTTTTAATAGAATTACTGGATGCCTTGTGATTTGGAGTTCTTTAAAGCTACAATAAAAATGGCATTTAAAAATAAATCACTATTCAAGTCTCTGTCATTTTCCTTAATCTTTAATACAGACAAAGGAAATAATAATTTATCTAAAAATTTAGAAGTAGAATAGATGATAAAATATTTCTTTCAAGTGCATGAGAGCCTCAGCTATAAAACCAACATCTACATCGGGACCTTCATGCAGGTGTTGAAACCTTTGCTGTTTTTAGTTCTATTTCTGAAGTCAAAGTCAGCTGCAAAGGGCCCAGTTATATAAATTGTACAGGCACATCCAAACTGACAATTAGGAACACTCCTGTAACTTTAATGGGGCCACCAGTAAACTGACTGATAATCAAAAATTAACTATTTATTACTCTAACTTCAGATTAAAAGCACTATCTCAACTTTGGAAAACATTAGGAACTTTTGGTCTTGAGCCATTTCTTTCTTAACAGAGTTCAAAATTTAATCCAACAACAACCAGTTCCCATTTTTAGTGGCTTCTACACAAAACACAACCATAAACAAAAGTTAAAAATGTTCAAAAGTGTATGTCCATAATACAAATTATCTCAAAACTGCCTATGACACTGATCTCATATGTAGCAGACACAGTGATCATCTTGAGAGAATTAATCTGATTTGCCTCACAATTTCACAATCCTTCTAGTCTAATCTTATTACAGGTTTTGGTTTTTTCAATATTTATATCTACCATTATATAAACATATGTTGCTAAGCCATGTTTGGGGATGCAGTAAATGATTTCTGTTTAGAACAAGATTAACATCTCTGCTGCAATTTACTGATGTATTTTTGTGATTGCATCAGTCTCATGATCACTGTATGTTTTTGTCTCAGGACTTTTCTCAAATGAAATAACAAAGATATTGAACTGGCTTAGGAATATTTCTCTTCACCATCACATTGTGGGAATGGTACCTATTGAAAGCTATTTCTTAAATTCAATTTAGACAGAAAATGTAGATCTCTGTACCATGTCTGAGTGTGATTTTAAAAACATACCTAAGTACACCTCAGACTCAGAAAGCTCTGGCCAATACATTTCAAAGAATTCTTCATGATCCAAAAAGCAGATGAAGTTTTCCAAAGTGCCTGCAGTATTTGGGTGTCTCATATGAAGGAAGTCATGACACCCTGTGTATGCAGGCACACAAATGAAGTGAGAGGGACCTACACGAGATGCTTGCTTCATTTATCATTTTACTTGTTCTTTCCTGAACTGATTATGACGCCATGATGATTTTTTGCTTTTTCATATACCCCTCTCACATACCCTTCCACATACCCTTTTACACAGCTTTGCATGTATCCTTAGTGCTTTTAGCCCACATACTTGTAATTCCCCAAGTCTCATAACCAGCTTAGACCCAAAGTTCCGTTAAGCCAGGAGACCGAACATCTTGAAAACCTCAAAGTTGGGTCAGAAAGCCCCAGACACCNTTTCCCCTCTAACCGTGTTGGGCTTTTAATTCTAAGCCCAGGGTAAGGCATCAATTAAACAGTGGAAGTTCCTACACTTATATTCTGAGAGAATATCCTCGAGGGCAAAGAGGCCCTGCAGACACCTCGACAAATTAGAGAGATGGGCAATCACTGATTGCACAGAGTTTAACAAGGGAAAGGGCCGGATTCTGCCCCTGGGACAGGGCAGCCTTAGCTGTGTGTATGGACTGGGGATCAAGAGGCTGGAGAGCAGCTGTGCTTCGAGCCCTGGGGGTCCTGGTCCATGGCCAGTTGGATCTGAGTCAGCAGTGCCCTGGCAGCCAGGAGGGACATCCCTGTCCTGGGGGCACCAGGCCCGGCATGGCCGGTCGGGGCATGGAGGGGATTGTCCCGCTCTGCTCTGCACTGGGGCAGCCTCACCTCGAGTGCTGGGGGCAGTTTTGGGTGCCACAAGATAAAAAAGATACTGAACTATTAGAGATGGACCACGAGGAGGAAGAAGGGTCTGGAGGAGCCACTTGAGGAGCAGTTGAGGGCACTTGGTCTGTTCAGATGCATAGAGGAGACTGAGACCTCACTGAGCTCTTCAACATCCTCCCGAGGGGCAGCAGAGGGGCAGCTCTGACCTCTGCTCTCTGTGACCAGGGACAGGACCCAAGGAAATGCCTGGAGCTGTGTCAGGGCAGTCTGGATATCAGGAAAAAGTTCTTCCTCCAGAGGGTGCTGGGGCACTGCCCAGGCTCCCCAGGGAATGGGCACGGCCCCAAGGCTGCCAGAGCTCCAGGAGTGTTTCGACAACACACTCAGGCACAGGGTGGGATTGCTGGGGTGTCCTGCGCAGGGCCAGGAGTTGAGCTGCATAATCCCCGTAGGTCCCTTCCAACTCAGCATATTCTGTCAGTCAATGAGAACTTTTTATTGACTGATTGGTCATTTGGACTGTTAATCTACTTGTCAATATCTCCTGCACAACAGATAGAGTATTATTTTTATTTATCTCTTCACTCTTTTCCAGTTCCTTTTCTTATCTACTTCAATAATGACCATAATCTGGAAACAGAAAAAAATTAAAGCCATATTTTTGGCCACTATAAGTATGAAAACAAACTCCTGTGGAAATTATTTTTCCTTTCTCTATCACTTCTCATTTGCAACAAGAACCATAGAATCACAGAACACTTCAGGTTGGAAAGGACCTTTAAAGGTTATCTGGTTCTAATCTCCCTGCCCTGGACAGGAGCACCTTCCACTGTCCCAGGTTGCTCCAAGCCCCATCCAACCTGGCCTTGGACACTGCCAGGGATCCAGGGGCAGCCACAGCTTCTCTGGGCATCCTGTGCCAGGGCCTCTCCACCCTCATAAAAAAGTTAGTACGAAGCAGCTGCAGTTACCTTTTCTGAAACTTTTAGTGTTTCTAGCCATTGGTATTATGGTCTCAGCCCAACCATCCGCAGTACATCCCTTGGACAAATCTGCACTCAGTCCGTACTTTTAGAATTAATGTTAGCTCTAACTAGACACCAAATCAAACATGGACAGCTTCCAGGAAAGCTATTTCCTGTTTCCGTATATAGGACATTATTTACAGCTCCCACATGTAATACACAATTAGAGTAGTAAATCTATTTATTCACAGAAAGAAGAACGAGCGCCAAGTAAATAGGAAAACTTACAGGCAAGTATTATAAAAGCATTACTTTTGCTTGGAACACTATTAGCTATTAACAAACATGTTCTAACAAACTGAAAAATGTCCAGAGGATTAAGTGCTAAATCTGCATAAAAACCAACTGATTTTTAGCCTGTTTGAGTTCCCTTCTGTTTTAATCGTGTGGGATTTTCAAAGGATGGAGCCACAGTAATCGTGGTGTATTTTGTTAATCCCACATCTTAGTTCCAGGTGTAGCTGCTTCCTTTCCTCCTCTCACCCACTTTGGAGCTTTGTCCATTCTTATCCTAGAAAAAAAATCATGGAACGTTTGAGAACGAAAGAAGCTCTTCTGGAGATCACCCAGTTCAACGTCTTCAATTAAGAAGGTTGCTCAGGGCCTTGGCCTGAAATAAAATTTGGCTTAAAAAAATCACAGGAATTACTCTACATTCTCCCCCTCCTCCCCCTTGCCTTTTGGGGGAAGATGCTGAAAACAAGAGACGGTAAATACTGTGAGGTCTACCCGTACTTCAGCACGTGTTATTCCTAGATTTGCCTCTTTCACTCTAACAGCAGGGAGAAGCCATCGTAACCACGGCTGGCGAAGAACTTCTCTACAGAATTCAATTTCCTTTGCTTTTTTAGGGTTTTTTTTGGAGTGAATAAACAAACTAAGCTTTATTAAGCTAAACTGCTAACATACCTGAACTTTGTCCTGTGTCTCAGTAGGACTGAAAGTGTACAAAAGGCTCTTTCAAACCCGTCTCTCTGCATTTACCACATTGCAGGTTTTCCATTGCAGTTTTCAGGCCAGCCAAGAAATAAAAAATGTACTGTTAAAGCCAATAAATTATTTTACCCACTCAGTATTACAGCAACATGTTTGTTTGTTTGTTCTTGACCGAGAGACATTTGATACAATAACTCAGAAGCAGATCAATGTTGCCAATAGAGGAGAGGTCCTTGAGCCCAGGGAATCAAGTGTTTCAGATTTTTCCTTGGTGGCTGAGAAAGGGTAATAATGCCTTTGTTATCAAGTGTTATCTGCTAAGTGTCCTTAGCAGAGTCTATCTTTATTCTATGTAGTATTTATACGTAATTTCAGAGAGAAACAGCAAGACAGTAGCATGAAATTTTTTCAATATCTGTAATTTCTTACCTTTCTTATTCCCCCCTTCCCTTTTAATTACCATCATTTGTGCCTTATCTCAGAACATCTTAAAAAAAAGTCTGAAGATTAAGTCTAATAAAGTTGATTTTGCATCAAATAACACACAGTCCATTCATTATATTTCATAACCCTTTTTTCTCCAAACATTTCTGGCTGTTGTTGCTTAATTTTAACTTTAATCATCCGAGATCCCATAATGATTTTTTTTTACACTTTAGACTTGACATAAACAATGGTATTGATTGAACGGTATCAAATTTGAAATGAAATGAAATAAAGCCAAACCAGCTCTCATCCTCATTGTTTGGATGACTCCAGCTTTTCAGTTTAGTTAAGAAAATAAAGGTAAATCATACTCAAAAGGAGAGGAAATTATGTGTTTTGATGGGGAACCTCCACAAATGTTTGTTATGTATTTTTTTCACAAGCAACAAATCTCTCTACAGTTCAGGGGCTGCAATCATCATGCGTGACACAAAACCTGTTAATTAGCCATTAACTCCCAGCGTAAAGATAATGTACTTCTCCCTTGCAAACTTCTGAAGATAATTAAAACACAACTGTGAAATGAACAGCAGACACTCAGGATTGCAGCTATTTATTTCCTCAGTTACATAAATCAGCGATTCTTAAAAAATTCTGGCAATTATACCATGTTCCAAGGTGATGTCAGCAAAAGCACCTTGTGACTGGAGATGTGCTGCGGGTGCTTTAAGCTGCCATTGTCAGCACCAATATGTCAAGCATCGTTAAAGAGCACAGTTTAAATTCCACACAAAAACACAATTTAAAAAATCAAATGGTAGGTCTGATTTTATAGACGTCCAGAAAAACTGATGTAACTAAACTCGGCTGAAAAAAAAAGAGGTATGAAATGAATTAGGGAGAGATCTCAAAAAAATCATCATGCTGTATCCTTGTCCCATAGTAGGACTCGTATATAAAATGCAGTTAATAATTTTTTGTCCCTATTTAATACAAAAAAAGATCAAAGATTCTATCAAAAATTTTTCAAGTAGTAAAAAGACCTAATCAATAAAGTCTGCCACCATAGCGTAGCACATAATTTTTCATCTATTTAATAATTCAGTGCTATAATAGATCAAAAACAAAGTAGAAAGCCCAATCTTAAAACGAGTATAATGACAAAACCACTAAAATATTAAATTTCCCAGGAGTTTTTTGAGGGTTTGAGCACTGCCTTATCAAAAGCTGAACAGAATGCCAATTCCAAAAAATCTTGGATAACAACAGACATTATTTCTGTAAAGATTTATTTACATGGCTCTGATGCCAGGGGCTTACCTAAACTTTAATAAAATATCTGCTTCAGATATGTGCGAATTGTTAGGGTGCAAAGTTGAAGTCTTGAGAATTCTACAGGCACTAGCTGCTGTTTTTATTATAAATCTATCAGCTGTCTCTGCCTTCTCCACTGCATCCCATTCCATTCACCTGAAATGTTCAGTGGCAGAGGCACCACGCCATTCATTCTGTTTACATTGTGGTGAGACTGCCAACGTACATTTTTTTTCCTTAGCTTTATATATGTTTCAGGNATGACATAAACAATGTCTTCTGTGTGTTCCATCACCCACCCCTCACCAGAGTGCTGGATTGACTCTCGTATCTTGATCTCAGCCTGCTGATTTGGATTACTCGCAGAGAAGGTGAATCATTTCCATTCTGCCTGCTGCCCTGGTGCTTCCTCAAATCTTATTTAAAAACAAGCACTGACCTGCAGATTCACATGCAATCAGTAATTTCTAAGACCATGCATGCTCAATTATACATAATTACTAAATTGCAAACTGTTAGGGATGTTTGTTCATTCGTTCTTTTCTTCCTCCCTCCCTCTCTCTCTTCTTTGCCCTCCTTCCCCTTTGCTCCTGAGAGTTATTTTAATGAAATAAGAAGCAAGTGAATTTCAGAAAATAGTGGTGTTAGAGTCTGTATTTTCTGTCAAGTATTTAGACCAGAAAACCCATACCAGTGGCTGTCTCCCAGGGAAAGGATGACTGCAAATTAGCGCTACCCATGCAATACTTTTAATCTCTTCTCTTTTGCCTGCCACAGAGCAAGCAGAATTACAAGATTATGTTGCAGTAAATTTTCTTTCAATTAAGAAAGAGTGAAGCTTGAGTTCTTCTGTAGTATTTAAATCTATCACCTGGATCCCTAAGAAAGAGAATAACAGAACTTTTAAGCTTATGTGTCATTAGTCAATCAGCAGAAAAATACAGAATCAATCTCTTAGGAGCTCAGTTCTCCACTCATTTCAATCATCTGGAGTATCAGCTTCTTACACATCCCGGTGAATTCCTTTATATTTACACACTTGTGGTTGGCTGTGTTACAAAACGCTTGATGATGTCCACGTTGTTAGCAAAGGCACAACGGCACAACGTGCAGTTGTTGGTTGTGCTGTTTGCCTTGGGTTTGTTTTGTTTTGTTGTGCTTGGGGGATTTTCCCCTGTAGAAAAATGATTAGTTCCTTTGTACTCTACGTGATTTGAGTAAATACCCTGTAAATCTTCAAGGTTGAACATGCAAACAACGAAGGCCCAGACTTTCCTTCCGTTACTATTTCCAAAGGTGTATCATTAAGTGGGTATTAAATGTGTTAAAATTTATAGCCTACAGTATTCAAGTACAAGTAGAAATCAATTATTGTTTCCTATTAAAGCAGGAGTTATGGACTATTAAACAATGTCTCAAGTGGACCAAGGTTATTACTGGAAAAATTAATGGAAAACATTCTAACTCAATAGGCTCATGAGCTCTCACAGACAGACCCTTAACTGTCAGTATTTCAAAATGATGTAGCATTTCTGATCGATACAGAGGTAAGAACAACCATCAGGTTTTATCAGACCTCTGTGTAATGAAAACCAATGAAGTTTATGGAAAAGTGACACATGTCCACATGCTTGCAGACAAGTGAAAATAAATGAATTTGCTGCACAATAATGTGCAGTTAAGTAGCAAATCCCTGACTACGTGATACTTTCATGGCACAGCTCAGTACAGCACACTTCATATGGGTTTCTAGTGCTCTTTAAACACTGATTTCTGAGAAAAAGCAGGATTTAGAAATGAAGATAGTTACTTAGCACATTTTCAAATCTCTAGCCAATAGTTCAGATGACAGCTAATTTAAATTAACTTTTCAGTTAAGATTGTAAGACTTGGTAATAAAAGCATTGCTAATATTCAAATATAGTAAATATACTACACTTACTTTGTCCACTAAATAGGTTTTTTAAAAATAAAATTAAGTTTGTTCATAGGAGTATACCAGTGCTGTAATTATTCATTCAGTTTTGATCCAAATCCCACTAGAGGCAATTGAAAATCTCCCGATGCCTTAGATGGAAGAGGATCAGCCTCTTCTGTTTTTAAATTTAGTTTTGCCTGGGAAAGAGCACTGATATCTACTAAACGGTGGGAAAATGAGTAGCTACTGCCTAATTTTAATATATAAAGCCTTTGTCTATGTAAAATATTGCATAATACAGCTCATTAACATCTAATTGCAAGGAAATAAGAAAAAGCTGAAATTTTCTTGCAAAAAGACAAATTGTACAGTGTTCAAAGATTTGTCTGTATTAGATGTGTTGTTGAAAGATTTCACTATCCTATGTAGTTAAACACTCCTCTTACGTGCTTCCCATGAATCAGAGGAAGATGGAATTCAGAAAACCACATCACCTTTGAGTTCAAAAGTAAACAAAAACATCACGTGGTTTTAGTGAGCAAAGGAGAAGAAATTAGAAAAAAAGTAATTAAATGCATAAGGGTGAGAGGGTCCTCTTTTAACTTGTAACCCCCAATATTCTAATCCTGGGAAAAGGAAACCTTGGGAAAACTTGCCTTAAGTTAATCAGAAAATTCTCAACAAATTTCAAGTTTTTAATCCAAAGGAGGGACAAATGAGGGTAAGGAAAGCCCATCCCCAACACCCTACCACAACAGGGTGGGCTACATGGACTCTTGGTGTGCTGACACTCCTCCTTTTTCACTCCTTCTGTCTCCTCTCTCCAAGACCTTCCATCCCAAATGACGTCCTGTAAAGGACTGTTACACTGCAGATGGGCACTGCAAAGCCACTGTGAACTGACTTCCTCAATTTTACCAGGTCTGGAATATATTAAAATTAGATGCTGATATAATTACACGCTTATGTAGTTATGCAATTTTATGAGTACATAATTATAGTGTAATTGTCCACTGTTTTAGGAGTTCTCCTTACTCAGGAGAAAAAGGAGTTAGGAAACTAGATTTTCAGAGCAATTTAAAGATATTAGATGTTAACTCCTTCAAATCAAATAAATGGTGCCTGACAGGAAACCTGGGGGATTCTTCAGTCGCACACTCCACGTACACACTTATATGGAACCATTCCAACAACACTAGTCAAGTGCTTAAAAATTATTTTCCCTTTTAAATGCAAAGATTATGAGAGAAGAAAGAAACACTGGCATAGTAATGCTTCATGATGTGGAAAAATTATGAGTACACTGACTGTTTTTTCTACAGGGATGACAAAGAGTCTGTCTCATACGTTCAGCAAAAAAGGAAACTTAAATCCGTCTTGTGGTGAAATAATTCCGAACAAAATAATTCAATCAATCCTATTAAATATTTCAGGCTGAACTAGTCCTTCCCTTATTATTTTGAGGTCTCTGTGGGCTGAGCAGTTCAATGCCAAACACACAGTGCAGCCCAGTCTTCCTTCCTCACCAATTTCCACTTCTGAAGAAAGAAATGAGCTCTCATGCAGGTCTCTTTCTACCTGATTTTTCCCACTTAGGAAGCTTCATCCTGCTGGCACTAATTACTCCTGTCACTCAGTCCTCTAAGTCACTGACAGATTTTAGTATCGAGTGCAATCCCACGTAGAACAGACTGGGAAAGGATCTTCCTTTCTTTAGGGTGAGGGAGTTGCCCCTTTCCAAAAACGTAAGACTGCTCAAGCAAAACATTCAAAGAAAATATGTATGAGAATCCCTTCACCTTTACTCCTAATTTTTTAAAATGTGTCTGTAATATACCATATCAGAATAAAACATCAATCCCCCTGCAGAAACCCAGGAAGATAAGCTGCAAACATTTCTTTCAAGGCTTTTTTTTTTTTGAAATATAAAATGTCAAGAAATGTTAGAAATCACTGGGGAATCCTCCTGTTTTCACATACTGATTATTCAACAGAGCAAGGATCGGTAATGCCACAATCAGACTTGCTTCTAGCAGGGGATTTCACAAGTAGAGCTACCAGACTAAACTGACCTGTGATTTTATGATTCTGCATTTAAAGAGTGTAATTTAGTGTCGGACAACATCATCTTACTTGATTTGCTTATTATAGACCTTAAGGCCTAGGGAAAGCACTGAGAGTTTAGGAGGATTTTGATTTTCTGGAGGACCCCGCGCGCAGGAGGGACGCGACCCACCTCGAGCTGTGGCTGAGGAAAGTCGTGTCACAGGGGGACAACAGGCAGCAGACTTCGAAAGCTTCTGAGGGAACACAAGGAGAGTCATAGTCGAGGAAAATTTAAGCTGACCTAGGCAATCCAGGGAAACGTTTAAAGAAAAAGGAAGTGAAACCTTGGTGCTTTCTCTACCTTCCCACTGCCTTGGTTTTAAGTTTTAATAAAAAGTGCTATTAAGAGCATCAATTGAAGCAGGGCAGTTAAATTTGCCCAATCTGGGGAAATACCCATTTACAAGCCCCCACACACCCACCTACACATATACAGGCCCTGGATGCAGGCCAAGCTGAGTCTCTGCTGAAACCACCCGGGATCAAATACCCCAAACCCTAATCCATTTTGTATCCAACACAGACCAGACCATCAGATGTCACAGAGCTGGCACAGTGCAGGGAAATCACTCTGGTTTCTATCAGATGAGTTTATTTCTTAGTAAAAATGCAAGATGCAAATTGCAAGAATACTGTTGTGCATAAAGGGATCAGACACAGATTACACAAAAAAGATAGGAATTGCACACTGCTATACAAGAATCTACTCATGTCCTGTCCTCATCTGACCTCATTCAATCTCAAATTAAGTAAATAATCCAATGGTGTACTATATTTTGAAACTACCCTGTGTAATGCTTAAAGTTTTCTTACCTAAATGTGCTGCTGTGGTGGCAGAATATTCCCAGAGCAATACAGTTTTAGTCAAGTCTAATCTGTCTTTTAGGATGTCTAAGGCCTTCCCTGTCAAAGTGTCCTGAGGATGTCTAATAGCGTGCTCTAATCTTGATAACCTGCTAATTAGGTGCCACCAGCATCTGCTGTCCACATATATCTTGTCCTTGCTAGAAGGAATGGATGTTTTCACACTCATAAACTCTCATTCAACATGTCTTCACGCCGGCCTTAATATTTGTACTGCAAATCTTAGCTGAGGGAAACCGTGCAGGCATGTGCAGAATTGTTTTGTACCAGTCTGGTACCAACAAGTCGATTTATGGTGCAAAGCACATAGAGGGAAAGAAGTGTGAACAACACAGACAGAACATTTTACAGGCTATTAATAGGGTGCATTTACACAGATGAGTGAAGACTGTCACACGTCCCTCCTGACTTAAGATTCTTATCATACGACAGAAGACTTCCAGTCTTTAAGAGCCAGTAATCTGAACTTCATCAGAAATGTTCTATTTGAATGATGAATATTTACCTTGATTTTAAACTCCTCAAATGAATATATTTGCTGAAGGTTTTTAACAATCACTAAAAGTCATTGAGAGGAATACACAACACTGAATCCTTACAATAAAAAGGCTACATTTCATGTTTTTATGAGACACGAAATTCAAGATGATCTGATCAGAAACTACTTTGGTTTGTGCCTGCTGAGGATCTGAATTGTGATTCATTGAATAATTCATTGGTTAGAAACATGCAGATTTATCGATCCATATATCCTGACTTGCACTGCAATTGCAAAGGTATAATTTCAATCCTTGAAGCCACGTTTTCTAGACCAGAAGGAACCCCTGCTCCCTCTCTGCACTTCCAGCAGTGCTGTGAGTGGGTATAGAACATCTGGGTCCTGGCCATGCCCCTCCCAGCTCCTGCAGAAATTAATCCAGTCCTGGCCAGAACCAGGACACAAAGATTTTTTTAAATTATCCATCACTATAAAATAAACTAGAAAATGTAATTTTTTTGAAAATTACACAATACTGCTGTGATGCGACAGTGAAATGTGAGAACTTTTTGGTTAGGGTTTTTTTTTTTTCAGTGAAAAAGAAGATTTTCACAATATTTTCTCAGAACAAAATCTGGAGCTCAGATTTCTTGTTTTTAAGAACTCATTATAGTGGGATATCCATATATTCTTTCATTTCAAAATGCATTTCACTGGTTCTTGGGCCTAATCAAAATGAGGGCCTGTGTGAGTCTGTACAAAGCAAATATAGAGCACAAGGGGAGAACTACATCAAACAGTGCACTCAGGTCCAAATATGTACACGTGCATAAAACTTTTTCTAGATTTTCAATTTTTGTTCAGCCTGCCTAAGGAGCACAAAGATAGAAAGCAAGTTATTCTTGCATGTTTAAAGGCAGATTTTAGATTTAACTCAAGTCTTTTGATAACTGGAATGGGAAAGGAGAAAGGCGAAGGGTGAAGTATTAGGTAGTGACACAACATTTAAAAACAACTTGAACTTCATTTAAAAAAGAAAAGCTTCTCCACAGCCAATATTAACATCAATTTCATGGCCAGAAAAAAAAAAGACCCAGTTTTGTATGTTTTCAGAAAATTATTCCCACTCTTCAAGACATCCATCCATCCATCCGAGTCAGTTTCTGTGTAGTCCTGTGTGGCTGTAAGCTCATTTTTGCACTGTGGACCAAACTAAAAAATATTACCATTATCTTGAAGTAAGTATAGGATATTCATTAGATTTGGATACTACCAATACTTTTATTACCAAGTCGCAAAATTTTAAAGGAAAATTTCATTTAAGTTAGCTTTCATCTGAACAGTCTTGGATTTGAAAGTGTTGTAAACATTCACCCTAAAATAAATACTTTCTTTGCCATCTAGAAAGAGTTCACGTAAAAGTTGCTTATTATTCTTTAAAATGAAGCAAATCACACCACCAAAGTACTTCTTCAGGCTGTGCTTATGGGAATAATTAATTGTCCTGACCCACACAAAAAGAAATATAACACTGAATACCAAACAATTCCCAACGGACGGTGAAGGAAGCATTCTGATAACTCAAGGGAAAATTTTTGAGGGACTTTTTAAGAGGGCACAGAGTGACAGGACAAAGAGGAATGCCTTTAGGCTGATGGATTACAGGGTTAAATGGAATATCAGGGAGGAATTGTTCCCTGTGAGGGTGCTGAGGCCCCGGCACAGGGTGCCCAGAGAAGCTGTGGCTGCCCCTGGATCCCTGGAAGTGTCCGAGGCCAGGTTGGACGGGGCTTGGAGCAGCCTGGGATTGTGGAACGTGTTCCTGCCCGTGGCACAGGTTGGCACTGGGTGGGCTTTAAGGTCCTTTCAACCCAAAACGGTGTGAAATTCCATGATGCTATGATTCGTAAGTGTAAAAACGCCACTCGGGAGTATATTTTTCATTAGTTTAAATAAGAAATATTTTCTTAGGTGTGCATTCTGCTGTTGCCTGATCTGAGTGTCATGAGGAGGAAGGAAGGAGGAGCGAAGAGAAAATGAGAGCTATGGGCAAGAGCAAGAGGGGGAAAGAGACTCCAAAACCATGTGCATAGGAAAAGAACAACTGCCTAAATCCTACTTGTGTCATGCAAGGATATAGGATCTCTGAAAAAGACCTCTGAGATAAGCATTTCTCCAGCCCAAGGCACTCAATTTAAGGCAAAACACAACCGAAAATATATTATTTACAGCATAAAATATCTTGGAATTGACTTTCATGAAGTTGATGATCTCCACTGAATTTTAAATTATCTTTAAAAATTGATTGCCTAACTTATCCTTTTCATCTTTGGATTCCCAGGTTGGAGAGAAACTCTGCATCTCTCAATGACTCTGAACAAAGAATAATTTTAAAATTAGAGGTTTTTTTAGATATATTTGGGATTTTTTTTCATCCTAACTAGTTATGAAAATCAGCGTATATATTTTCTTGTTCTGCAGGAAAAAGATTTTGGAAAAAAAAATCCTGTGCTGTGTCTCTGAGAAGGAGGGATTTCCTTTTTATATTTTTTTCAATGGTTAAGCCAGATTAAATCACTGAAATGGACACCTGCAGCTAAATATGAAATGTTAATTCAACACAGTAATAAATACAATATTATTCTCAGTGGCCCTAATTAGAAATAAACCTCAACAATCTTTTAACACCATTTCTTATGCTCCACTAATGTGATTCATTTGAAAACCAGTCTATTTTCATAAAAAACAACTGAAGCAATTAACTGGTCTCTATTTACTCACTTCTGAAGCAAAAAAAGTACACCCAGCACAGAACATATAAGCTCATTTATTTCTTCATTTTAAATTAACATAGAAGACCTGTAATCAAAGAATTCATGAGAAAATAAGGAAACAAAAGGCAAATCTGCTGACTGCTCACTGTGTTAAAGGGAGCTCGGTCTAGTTTTGTATCTCCTTTACTTTTCTCTTCGTTCTGCAGGTAAATTACAGCAACCACCACCCTGAGGAAATTTAGAAGAGGCAGACCTTTTCCCAGAGGACCACTCAAGTGGGCTCCTTCTCAAGGCCCCTAAAATGTCTCTTCTTGCACTTTAACCCATCCTCCTGTGCTCCCTGCTCTGAAAAAGGCAGCTGGCAGTAAACTGTTGGTCCTGTTTTTACCCAGGTCCCCAAGGGACTCAAATGATGGAAAACTGAGACATGAATGGTTGTGGAACATGTGGAGCTGCATCTGGGCAAAAAAAGTCATCCTACATGATATGTTTTTAATAGGAGTTCTGGATGTGTGTTTGGTGGAGTTTTTTAATGGTAATGTTCTACTTAATGATGAGCACAAAAGCAACAAATTATTTAGACAGAGTTGATTTGAATTAAACAGCCCATGGACTTAAATTAGAATGGTTTATTCTTCTCTAGATCTAGATACATAGAACAAAATCCAGGGAGCATCCATGTAGCCCATTGCTTATGCAAAAAATTCTACAAGCTTTTAGAGGTAAAAGCATTTGGGGACACTGTAGTTTCTGCGTTCAAGGCCATGATGGTTCAGCAGAATCACCTGGTTCAGGTAATTAAATTTTGCTGACATATTTTCTCTTCCTGTTCTTGAACCACAGGACATTAAACTGAAAGAGGGAATGTTTAGATTAGATATCAGGAAGCAATTCTTCCCTGTGAGAGTGGGGACACCCTGGCACAGGGTGCCCAGAGAAGCTGTGGCTGCCCCTGGATCCCTGGCAGTGTCCAAGGCCAGGTTGGA
>VZTD01002386.1:913-50506 GCA_013397725.1 Rhagologus leucostigma
CCGGCCCCGCTCGCGGCCCCCGCTGCGCGCCCCCGGCCCGGCCCCGCTCGCGGCCCCCGCGGGGATGCGGAGCAACCCCAGCCTCAGCACCCCCGAGGCCACCGCACCCCCCGGGCAGAGCAGCGTCCGTGGCAGCACCCCCGGGGAACGCTGCGGAACGAGCGGGGCTGCATCGCCGCGGACGGCAGGATGCATCCGCCGCTGCCGCTCCTGCTCCGACCGCACCCGAGGTGGGACCGGGGCTTGCTCGGGCCACTCATCCGACACCTGCCGGGTGAGACCCGATGCTCTCCTTCCTCTCGCCCACTTTTGTCTGCGGCTCGCGCTTTCCAGCGGAAAAACCTCTGGGTTTAAAAGGCAGGGGAAACTCTTTCCTCTTTATTTCCAGAGCACAGGATATTCTGAGTTGGAAAGACCCCCGAGGATCATCAAGTCAAATGATGAGAAGTGATTGGCCCATCTGGGGATTGAACTCAGAATCTTGGCATTCTCAGCACCTGAGCCAATTTTAGGATCACGGGAAAGGGCTGGGATGGGAATGGCTGCTCTTTTTTGTTGCGGTGCATTATGGCTGGTTCCACAGCCAGCAATATCATATTGGCCACTGCCATCTCCCTCCTTTCCCNAATGGCTCTAGGGCAGAACTGGCTGGCACCTGACATGACAGCACAGAACTCCTCCAATAACCCTGAATTCCTGCCTTTTCCAGCATTTCCCCAATGGCTCAGAAGGTGCAACGTCCTTTTCCAGGGAGAAATGAGCAAAACAAGTCCTGAGGGCTCACTTGGTCCATGGCAATAATCCCAAAAGAGAAATGCATTGTTGTCATCAGAAGCTTCAAGATCTGTTAAAACTTCCATGACAACACTGGGATGGGATTCCCAGGAACCTTCTTAATGCTCTTGGCTCCATTTTTATCAATTTTTAGTCCCTCAACTGGAAGCTTGTTGAATTTATCCCAGGATTTAGAGGTGAAGCAGGGTTGGCTTTGGATTGACTTTCACCTCTGGCCCCAATTTCCCTCAAGAACATCCCCTACTTATTCCATGTACATTAACTCTTTACCCCCAAAATTTCCCTACCTGTCCACTACCAGTGATCCCATTTTCCCCTCAAAATATTCATTCTCCATCTTGGAGAAAACACCCATTTCTACACCCAAAATTTTCACTCCATGTCCACATCTGTTGACTTCAGTTTACCTCAGGATGTTCATTCCTGAATATCTGGAGATTATTTCACTTTTCCCCCCTAAATTTTCCCTGTCTGTCCACTTCTGATTTCCTCATTTTTACAAGAAAATATTAATCCTCTCCTCTAGGGATTATCTCCAGTTTTACACCCCAAATTTTCCTTATTGTCCACAAATTATTACCTTATTTTTACCCCAAAATACTCATTCTCAATTCTTAGATCTTTTTCAAGTTTTATCCCCCAAAATTCCCCTACTTTTCGACCACTGATTCACTCATTTTTACTTCAAAATATTTATTTAATACCATGGAGCTTTTCTCAAGATTTACTCCCACAATTTTCCCTACTTGTCCACTACTCATCACCTCATTTTCCCCATTTTTCATTCTCTTCTCCAGAGAAGAATGGACTCTGTCCTCAGAGGGAAGCACAACCTGATGAGACACAGCTCTGGCACCACATTTCTTCTTGTTCCTGCTGTGCTGGAAAGCCGCGGGTAAATGCAGTCCCTCAGACCCTGCATCCCTGAACACCAGGAGAGCTGGAGTTTTACCCAGATCCCAGTGCCCTGCACGGCTGCGCTGGCACGAGCACAGGCCCATCGCTCCGCCCAGCACCATCCCTCATTTTCCTCCCATTGCTCTCAAGTCCTCCAGTGCCTGCCCCAAGTCCAACCAGAGGCCGTCACCCAGCCCTGCACCAGCTGCCACCCCTGGGAGAACTGGGAATACACCGAGAGGCTTTGTGGTACCACACCAAAGATGGTGGCTTCTGCCAGAACCCAAGATGGCGAGAAAGGCGGAAGTTCCTGACTCCACACCAAACATGGCGGCTCCGGTACCGAGCTTAGTGTGTCCCTCCAAAGATGGCGGCATGTGTTTTGGGTAGGGGTGGAAAATGGCGTGGCGGAAGGCCCCCGCTCCTCAGAAAGGCACCTATTTGGCTGCCTGACCCTGACCCCGACCCCGACCCTGACCCCGATCCCGCGTTTTCAGCACGATTTCCCGTGGCGCTGTGGGTCTGAGAGAGAGAAGGGAAGTGACTTTTTATGATGTTGAAATTTTTCCAGGCAGAAGTGTGACATCATCTTGCCCCTCCCCAAAGCACTGAGGCACACCGGAGTAGCTCAGTGCTGGCCCAGTTCTCTGAGAAATAACAATGTTTGGGAGGTTCAAGTGTTAATAACAACTCTCTTGTCTCTTGGTGGCAAAGATTCGGTCCTACACTCCCAGACTGATGAGGGGAAAAAGGAACTTCTGCTATTCATGGAAAAGCTTCTGTTAGTCCTTCTGCAGTCTTTTAATTCAGTGATCTGATTTATTGTCTGTATCTTTCTAACAAGACTTGTCAGAGATTCAGATTTAGGAATTGAATTTGGGTCCGTTCACGGCAGAATCTTGCCAAGCCTGAAGGCCTGGGGTGATGACTGCTCTCAGCAAAGGTTCTTCATTAAGCCTCTGCCAGATTTCCCTCAGTGCTGGGCAGGAAAGGCGATGGTTTGGATCAGGAATTCTGCAAGCAGGGGCTGTGTAACCGTTGGCTTCCTGTGTGTGTGTCACTGAGCCAGGGCTGGGACAAGGACTCGTGCAGGAGCTGTTGCCCTTTGGAGCTGTCAGGAAAACATTTTAAAGATATGATCCTAGAACATTTTGGAGGCTGTTTCCAGAGCTCCATTTGTAGCTGGATCTCACTCCAAGTGCAGCAGTCCAGGTGAGGGTTCCGACCTCTCCAGACTTGCGCTCAGCTGGGCTGCGGCTATCACTGGCACAGACTGGGGCTGGGGCAGGTTTTCCAGGGAACTGGAGGTAAATAACGACTGGTGCTCTGGAAAGCAGGGACCTGCAGGGATTTGCTTTTGCAAAGCTTTGATGAAGTTTGCAAAGTAGCCCGAAGTTCGAATTCCTGTGGTTTTTGTGGAGGACATGAGAATTAGATCAGAACAGGCTTTTGTGCTAAGAGGGTCTGAGGAGCTGCATCCCTACATTTGGCATGATCTATGTGATTAAAATGGAGTCCCAGCCTCAGAGGCCGATAGTTTCTGCTCATTCCTGTCCCTAGTTGTCCCCAGCACATTGCTGATCCAGAGGGATCTGCTCTGGTTTCAGGCTGTCCGTGCCCTGGTTGCTGCAGTCCCCAACACCTGAGACACAGAGAGAGCCCTGGCCAAAGTGGGCAGTGTCACTTAAATGGAAACGAAATGTGAAGAACTTGCTGTGGACAGGAACTACTCTGTGCTTGCTTAAGTTTTAAAATGGTGAGTGAATTTTTGATGCTTAATCACTTAATTCTGCCTCTAGGGAGAGGTGTTTTCCTCACCTCTATTTACAGATTGTAAATACAAATGCACATAACTTTATGAAGGAAAACAGGAAGTAAAAACCAACACCCTCTGTTACATTTGAGTATTTTTCTCTTGTGGCCATTTATTTTGTGGTAAGCCTGCCTTTCCCAGTGTGCTTTGGGGTTTCAGCTATTTGGGAATCGTTTCAGCTGACTCTTTGCAGTGAAAATACGAAGGTGGGGATGAGTGACCAGTATGCTGGGAAGGGCTGTGGGTGTGCCTGGGTCAGGAGCAAATGGTCAGGGCTTATCTTCTCCTGGTTTGAGGCTGGGTCTGGCAACACCACAACATTCCAAAGCAGACTAATTACTTCCTCCACTTTGTCACTTGTCCAGGCTCTCTGCATACTGCCATGTCTGTGGTTACACCTCTATGCCATAGGGGCTTTCTGTGTGGGCTTCAAGCTTTCCTCCAAGTAGTGGTAAACTCAGTTTTCATTTTACAGACCTCTATTGCTGCTGGATTAGCTAAAGGACATGACCTCCCTGTGAAATCAGTTTTTAAACAAAAGGTAAACTTTGAACCTTGGACTAAATCTAAAAGATAACAGAGATGCACACTAGATCAATACTTGACAAATATTAGTCGCATGCCATGGGCAGATACCTCTCTGCTGTACCTCCACATGTTTTAGTGTGCTGGTGCAGCACAGATCTGTAGTTTTAAGGGGTTTTTTAGAGAACACAACCATTAAACCTCTAGCTGCTTCAAAGTGGGGTAACAGTGTAAAAGTCTAGTAATTCCCTTCCTCTGCAGCCCACCTAGAGTTCAGGCCATCTGTTCGCACAAGTGACAGCATTTTCCCTACCATCCCAGTAATTCCCTTTGCCCCAGTGCTTTACTTCTGTGAACAGCAGCTTTTAAGAAAATTGTCAAGTTTGAAACAGTTCCTCTTCCTCACCAAGCAAGCAGCTGGTTCACTGTCTCCAATTATTTAATAATAATGTAAGTACAAATTGTGCTTCCATGTTATATCAATGGCTGGGTACAACACGGACATTTTGGACTCAGCACTTCCCAATTTTGCGCATAGGTTAAAAAAAAAAAAAAGAGAGAAAAAATCAAGAGCATGCAATTCAAATTTTTTCCCGTTTTATAAAGGACTTTTCTATTTGATAGTGAGGCAGGAAACATATTCCTGTTGCCCCTTTCTGCCTTTGGTTTGTAACAACAGTGCTGAGCCCAACGCAAGAGTTTGCACATCAGCCAGTATTCCAGGATTATGAATCCCCAGGACAAAGGCGGTGGTGTTACAGGCCAGGGAAGCAGCCCGAGACAAATCAGTGTTCCTCAGGAACAACCCAGATGTGACAGATGCTCCTGCCCTACACATGGGCAGCAGCTCAGTGCCAGGAGCACCCAGAGCGCAGCAGTTTGTGTGCAGTGCAAGGGTCCTGGTAACAACTCCAGCCTGGCAGCCTCCTGGCACAGGAAAGCACTGGCAAGAACTGAAGTCCAGTAAGAAAATGCAGCTGCCTTGAGATTGCTTTGGACTCCGAATTTCCAGAGTCTGCTGATGTCCCGTTTGGCAAGGACACCTCTGATGGTGAGCTGTCAGCAGCAGTCATTCCTTCAGCAGCTTTTAGAACCCGGAGAAGTTAATCAGGACTTCAGTGCAGAGGTAAACACTAGAGAGAGGCACAATCGCTGCTTCTAAGCACAGGTTTGGACCAGAATTTGAATCTCCACCAATGTGCATTCCTGGAAACAAGTTTTTACTTCATCTCTCACTTAGATTAAAAAAAACCCGAACTGCCCCTGCTTCCCTAGGAGACCACGTTTCCTAAGGATTTTGTGCTTTTCTGTCTAGTGTCTCTCAGGGCTTGAATGCAGAAGCCAGGAAACTCAGCTCAGAGACAGTTCCTGAATCTCTAGCCTCTGATGCATTCACCTGAAGCATGGTTTGGTAACACGTACCCACTATATAGTGAGAAATTTATCATAAACAAATACAGATTTGTGGAGTACACAAATAATCTCAATTCACCTTATATCTTACTACCAAGTCATCATTTGTCACGTGGCAAACACAGTCTTCTATCAGCATCAGCACAAGTGCCCAGTTTGGAATTTTTGTTTCTGATGATAAACTCCTATTTCCTCCACAGGCAGCCACTTGGAGCAGTGCACAGCCAGGCCTGGCTCTGACAATACGGACAGAACATTCCTTCCAAGTCTGCTTAATATCACCTTTCCGAGCTTTCACCTGGCACCACGAGAGAAGGGCACCAAGAAAGCACCACATCCACTCCTGAACTCCTTTCAGCTCAGCAGTATGGAGTCTGCTCATATCAGCAGGGAAAAGGACTGCTGGGGAAATGGCCTAGGAGAGGCACAAGGCAACCTGAGGCCTTCCTACCCCTGCTGCATACACAGAGGGGGCTACCCCAAAGAAGCCAGGACGTGTTCTCAGTTTACTAGCACAGCTGTGGAAACTTTTCTGTCAGTAGAGTTTCAGATGTAGCACAGCACCGAAATCATGATTAATCTGTTACTGAAAAGAACAGGGTGCCTTCAGAAAGTGCTGGAAAAAAACCAACCCATTACTTCACTGGGTGCTGGATCAGCAAACTCACATGAGCAATACACAGTAACCCTCACTCAGTTTCCTTCTGTTCTTATGCCCGAACCATACTATCTAATGCTGACTTCTGAAAAAACTCAACCACAAAACCCCCAAGACTTCATGCAAATAAAAACATAACTTTAAATAACACTTAAAAAGCAACATTAATTCAAACTGCAATACGCATACCAGCTTTCAGGAGTTAATTAAAAATGCAGTTACAAATGAAATAGAAGCTTTTTTAGGTTCAAAAATTTCAGCTGAAATATTTCATTTGAAATATTTTGTCAAATGATGCATTTCAGGAAAACTTCGTTTGATGAAAAATTCCCAATTTGGGGTAAAGGTGAGTCAGCCAGTTCTCAGAAACCTGTGGCTGCCACTGCCTGACTTTGAGAGAATTCCATCCCATGCTCCCAGCAGATACAGTCATTAATCTTTATGCTTTTCAGTAAAATCCTTTAATTCTCACAATAACTGCTGCATTAGTACATACTGGGTGAAATCCAGGCCCTGTGGAAACTACCAGGAATTCTGCCAGCAGTGCTGCTGTTCCTGTTAGATTTCCTGCCACTGATGATTGCCCCATGATCCACCTATCTAGATCCCTCTGCAAGGCTTCTCCTCCCTTGAGCCCACAGCACCTCCCACTTCAGCATCCTCAGCAAACTCACTCCTGGTGCGTTCCACTCCTGCACCCAGACCCTAGAAAACAGCACTGAACAGCACAAGCCTTTGGATTGAGCTCCAAGCACTCTGCTGGCAAACTACAGCTCTCTTCCTGTGACACCTGGCCTGGCTTCCAGAGAGCCAAGAGCAGTGTGCCCTGTTCAGCCAAGCTGGCGGCCTACCCCACCTGCCTGGCTTTGCCTGAACGGCATTGCCTCTCCTGCACACAGGTCATTAAAACCTGACCAGCACTTGGGGCCCCCTGAGGCAGCTCCTCAGGGGACACGGCCAACTGCTCCCTGGCAAGCTTAAACTTTGCTCTCTTGAAATCCAGGGTGACAACTCTGCTTTTTGTAACTACACCAAAACATTTAAACCCAACCATGTCATGACCACTGTGACCAGGACCATCACTCCTGCCATGACTCCTCTATTCCTCTATATCCGTGGCAGAGCATCTTTCCTAGCTGGCTCGCTGAGCACTTGTGATGAGAAATTATCCTCAACAAACTTAATGAATTTCCCAGACTGCTTGTCACAGCAGTATGGCACTCGTGTCTGGTTAAGTTACTCACTGATCCTAAATTAAAACTGGACTTTATGTTCCAGTAGCACTCAGGAATGTTCTACTAGCACTTAAGAATTGTGAAACACAGGGAATCTTGCCACACTGACCACTTAGCTTCAAACATGGCCCCAGAGTGTTGCTCATTGACCTGGGTGAAACAGAGCCCTGGCCCACGCCTACAGAGGCCTGAGAGGAATGATTAATCTTTAACATGCTCCAGCTCACGTATGTGAAATACCTCCAACATGCCAGCCATGGGCAGATGGTACCTTAATTCACCAGGCACACTAGGAACACACCAGCTGTGCCGCCAGCAGGCATGTGTTACCACACCCACACATGCATGCCTGCCCACATCCATGTCCCTGCCACCCTGGAGCGAGCACAGCCTGTCTTGGCCTGTGGTCAGACCCCACAGTCGCAGCTCCTCTCAGCCAGGCCCCAAAGATCTCCGTCCGTGTGTCCCCAACAGCTGTGATCCAACAGCTCCGGGACCCTCCTGTGCCAGGCGCTGCACCCGCCACGGGCGGTCTATCCCAGGGCGGTCTATCGAAAAAGAAGACCTTGCCCGGTGCCACCTGGGACAGCCCATCCCAGGGCACAGAACAGCCCAGGTGCCAGCCCTGGGAACACCACCCACGGCACAGCCAGAGCCGGTGCAGTCTCCTGGGACCATTCCCAGAGCCAAGCTCCGGGAATGGCCCATCCAGCCCCACAGCCACATGCACAGCTGGAGGCTCCAGCAGGGACCAGGGCCACCCCATCCCATGCCAAAGGCAGCTCCACAGTCTGGGCAGTGGGAGAAAGCTCTCATGTAAGTTGGAAAAACACCAGCTGATATCTGGAGGAAATAACTCACTTTCCACTGGGGATAAAGACTCAGATTTGTATATGTGGTGTTTTGTTTTTTCCAGTCACAATAAACTTCTGAGGAAGAAAACCAAGTTTTCAGGAGTACTCTAGGAACAGCAGGTGAGTTCTAAACTTCAGTTCATACAGAATTAATCCTGCAAGCATTAATTAAAAGTTGGGTTTTTTTCTTGGTTAGCAGAGAGAATAATCTCTGAATCCCTGAATAAGCCTTGGAAGCAAGTAGTGTTGAAATGACTGCAAATTGCATTGTTTAAGGGTCTTCACTTGGACATGAGATTAAGTAATCATTTCTTCATCTTTAAATGGACACAAGCCTATCTCCTATGTAATAAAAATAAAAATTAATTCACCAAGATCACTAAAACAAGAATTGCATATGTTGAATTGTTTTCCAATACAACAGAAAAATTCCAAGAGACTGAAAAGTGTTTTGTTTTGGAGCCAGTAGAAAGTTTTAGCTTTTAAAATAAAAACACTCCCAAATACAGCAAGCTGATACCAGTGATTCAGCAAAAGGAGAGTACCATACAGCATTAAAGGGCTCTACAGTGGCTATGACATACAGCCCCTGGAGGGACTGATACAGACTGATAGAGCAGGTACTTTTGGTCCAAAAAAAATTACTGAAACACCTCAGCTGTATCTCAAAATAAGAATATCAATACATAGATATTTAAAGTGGCCATTTGTTGGAAATCAAACAGAATTTTCCTCCCTTCTCCCTCATTTTGTGTTTCTTTAAAAAAAAAAAAGGTTACTTTTCACAGTTGGATCTCAATTCTCCATTAAAAAAAAAAAAGAAAAGAAAAAGAAGAAAATTCATTTAACCAGCAAACTAGTTCCTCTCTCAAACGCTAATACTACTAACATTGTGGGACAGTAAGAAATGAAACACAAAAAAGGAATTCTCAAAATAATTTTTCTTTTAACTGTATTTTGAGGACAACATTGTAACTGGGAAACCTTGTGAGGTTATGGCCATAGATTTCAAGCTCTGGTGAGCTGAACTGGTATGTGATTACACAGGCAGGTCGTGCATGCAGTTCCTAGTGGTTAAAGACAGCCAGATGTTTCCTTACAGAGCTGGGCACTCCTCCCCACCCAACAAGAACCTGTGTCCTTTTAAGCCCAGCTCAGCCCTGGCCAGCCCCGTTTGCCCAGTGACATCTCCACGGTGTGCGGGACAAAGGCGGACACGGAACACCAGGTTAGTGACTATGTCTGTTTTCACAGCAAGGGAGAGGAGAGGCTGTTCTTTATTCCCTAATGCCGGCAAACACATGCCCTGAAGCTGTGGACAGCCCTTTACCCGCAGGAGCATTCACTGCCCAGGGGACACAGCCAGCAGCCTGCGAGGTCACCCTGGCCCCATTAACCAGGCAAGTGCCACAATCCCCAGGGCAGCACAAGGCTCCACACGGGCCCTGCACTCGTGCTGCTCTGCCCCCGCGCTGCTCTGCCCCCGCGCTGTTCTGCCCCAGGCCCCTGACCACCCTGAAACCACCTGGAAACACAGCACGGCCTGCAAGGGCTCCCAGCCCTCCCTCAGCTTCACAGCACACCCTGAGTGGGCGCCTGGTGACACCTGGCACTCTGCAGCCACCCTTCAATCCTGCAGTGACAGAGCTCCTGGCAAGGACTCCCAAAACGGGGAGAAGGCAACCTCTTGTCCCAGTTACTGGGACTCCGGTGTCCACACTGGTCCTGTTTCTCATACACTGAAGCTGTAGATGCTGGTACAAACATCACATGAGGGTTCTAAAGTGCGGGGACGTGAATACCTTAACCTAGTCCATAACACAGTATTTGGGATTACACTTCAGCTCAATACTTTTGGGAGCTCTGTGCCACGCTGCTCAGTGAGTACAGTGCAAACCCACTGATTTCCAAGAGCTGATATTGAAAAAGCCCTGGAACACAAAACAGGCAGAAGTGTCCGGGATCCAGACAACATCACCTTTGATCATCCAGAGGCTAAAACATGAGGCCACCTCTGATTCACGAAGCACACCCTTTTTTATTTCTGTTTTTCTATTTCTAAGCTATCCTCAGAGAGCACGAAGATGCTGGCAGGCAGGGGAAAAGTTTTCTGGCGATTTCTTTCTGATCCAGCACATTTCCCACAGATAATCATTCTATAAAGTTCACCAAATCTAATACATGCCAAGGAAAAACACCACCCATTTTAACTGCCAAGTATAGGAACCTCAGAGTCATCCCATTCCAACCACAAATTAGAAATACACTTACTTGTCAGTTTTAATTTTCTCCAGGTGAGTCAGTCTAGAAGAGCAGTCTCATGAACTCCAGAGCTGTTGTTATCCAGTAAATTTAATATCCAATGCAATAGGTAAGCTTCTCCAACTTGGCAGAACCAACTCTGAAGCCCTCACCACACTGAGAATCACTTTAGACTAAAAAAAACATTACAAGGTCCCTGAGCCACCCTCACACCTGATCTTGATTAAGACTAATTAACTTCCAGCGTGCCTGAACACCTGTGTAATTCTCACGCCTGTTTCTACAGTCTGTGCAGTTGATTAATAATTCTTCTTTCTATGCTTTTGATACATAATGTTGCAGTTCCCAGTGCTAGGTCAGGAATTACCAATGCTCACTTTATTTTGAGCTCAAGATCCATATTTCACCCCTCTGCTGTTTCTGCGTGCAGGTTCCTTGCAGCACCTAAGGGGCTCACAGGAGGGCTAGGGAGGGACTTGGGACAAGGGCCTGGACTCACAGGACACAGGGGAATGGCTTCCCACTTCCAGAAGGCAGGGTTAGATGGGATATTCGGAAGAAATTCTCAGCTGTGAGGGTGGTGAGGCCCTGGCACAGGGTGCCCGGAGAAGCTGTGGATGCCCCATCCCTGGCAGTGTCCCAGACCAGGTTGGACAGAGCTTGGAGCAAGCTGTGAGAGTGGAAGGCATCCCTGCCCATGAGGGTGGCATGAGATGATCTTTAAGGTCCCTTCCAACCCAAACCATTCTGGGATTCCCTAGTTTTGACACAGAAACTTCCCAGTTATCACTGGCCAGTTAACAAGTACTCAGGCTGCCACAGACAACCAGCCTCTGCCCACTGGAAGCAAATCCTTTCTGGAGCATTCTCCAGTTACCAATGATACAAATAAACCTTCCTTGTGGAAAGAGAGCATTTCAACTCTTCCACAAAAGCTGCTGCCTCACTTTCCTCCCCACTTTAGTCCTTCTTTTCACTCAAAACTATCTTTGAACACCTAACGATGCCTGATGCTCAGCACCTGCACCAACCTGAGTAATTACAGACCAGCTGCACCTGAGCAGCCACAGCCTGCCCCCCGCAAACCTGTTGGTTTGGATTACCTACAGGGACAGACTGGGAAAAAATAGCAGCTTCTTTTTCTCTGAGGTCTTGAAATCAGGTTTTTGTGAAAAATGCCTCAGTTCAGCAGAGCCATGGCAAACAGGACTGGAATAGCCATGGGAAATGCAATTTCATGCTACATAGGGTGGTAAATGAGTTGGTAAAACAGATTAGACTAAATATGAAATCTGTGTGAAGTTTCCGTTTAGCAAGGAAAGTGCCTGCAATGTCACACAAAACACTGGATGGCTCATTCTTTGTTACTTTGTCACCACTGTCTCGAAAACATTGTCATCCCCGCTGCACTGTTTTTCTGTGTAACTGTGGGATTAAGAGCAGATGAATATAGAAAAGGAAAGCCAAGTCCAGCCTGTGCCAAGATGGGTTTAACTGGCCTTATCTTGGCTACTTCTGGGCCCTGACTTGAAGCCCTTCTGGTGGCCAGGCTAGCTGTGGGGAGCTCCTCCAGTCACCACTGGGCCGGGGCAGGGTAGAACATCAGCATGGAGTTATAAAACCGCTATAAAAACTTTGTGTTTGCGATTTTTGAAGGAGCCAAACTGATTTTTTGCTTTTCTCAAAAGAGCAAAACTAGCACCTGTGTGAGACGCTGACAGGCATCTCCCAAGGCACGGGAGCCACACTGGGACTGCTGCCTGCTGGACTGCAGCACTGCAATTAAAACAAGTAACAGTTAATTACAGCTGGCTGCAGCAGGCCAAGGGCAATAAGTACCCTGTCCATCCTGCCCCAAACGCTGCCTCAGACCTCCCCCAGGCCTTGGTGCTGAGCCTGGGCTCACATAAGGGACAGGGACAGGGCCCCTCAGCAGAGCTACCCTCAGCCCCGGGCACAGGGTAGAGACTGACAGAGTTGAGGTCACCAAAGTCTCTTCAAGTTCCGAGAAGTGGATTTAAACAGGATTTTTACTTACAGAGACAAAAAATTAATAAAGTTGCTTATCCTCATGTGCATCCAAGCCCCATATTGTGCCCTGTCTGATGGTTCAGGTGCAGCTCAGGACACTAATAGAGCTGGAAGTGCTCCCTCAAACCCACACCAGGGCATCCCTCACACCCTGGTGTGCCCAGCACACCTGTCTGCAGAGCCAGCAGGTCTCCTGGGGGAAGGAGAGTTGCCCTGAGGGACTGGTAAATACAAGTTTTATGTGTTAGCCTTCTGCTTACAGCAAAATTGCTTAAATTCTGCCCACAACTATTTTGCTGGGGAAACAGCAATGTCATGGAAGGTAGATTGTCAGCCAGACTTTACTCTCCTAATCTGAAGATAATCCCCAACCCAGATTCTCTCTGTCAGAGAGAATGGTTACAGGAAATGCCAGGACAATCCAGAACTGATGTAATGAGTTTGATGATTGGGAAACTCAAATCAATTTTGTTTACTGAGCCCCAGCAGAAATCAGAAGAGATCATGGCTTCCAGGTTAAAGACCTTTGCTCGACTTTCTGCTGCTTTGAGTTAATCTTTCTCTACCCAGCAGTCAAAGTGACCAGCACAGGTAATCTTTAACCATTGACTGACAAGGATCATAGCATTTCTCCTCTGGGATCTGAGCTGTTCCAGCACTCATAGCCCTTACCTCTGTCCATGAAATTGTGGTAAATGTGCCCCTCGAATGTTGCAGTACTCTGGGATAAGCTGATAAACACCACCTTTGTCTACTCTGAGCCCAAGAATTCCTGTAGCAATGTCCTCTCAAAAATTATACAGCCATATCCAAAAGCAATGTGAGTCAGCACAGAGTCACTGACACTAAGAAAGCAAAGGGATAAATTCAGTTCCACTGTTGGATAGGTGTCATTTTTCTCCATAAAAGATTCTGGCCTAAATCTTTGACCCAGATTTGTCTGGAAGTTTAGGCCAAGGGAGCCACGCCCACAGCTGGTGGGACCATGAGAGGATTTTTCCATGGACGAAATAACCAGCCCCAAATCAGTTGAAGAGTATCGATTACGTGCTGGAGTAAAGCCACAAAGATACAGCTCAGTTTTTTAACCCTGCAGTTATTCCTTCAGTTTTGAAGCTGTTCTTTCATGGTTTCCACACAGAAAAGACACCATTCCTGTGATTTCCATTTCTCTCAACATATCCTCCACATTGTATGTAAGAAAAATGAGAGGAAAGAACTTTTGTGTGGATCAAATCAGGTCCTTTGTCTAGTGACACCTTACTCACCAGGACCTCTGCATATAAAATGGAAGCACAGAATAATTTAGGCTGGAAGGGGCTTTTGGAGATCACAGGACTCAGTCCTCTGCTCTGAGCAGTGCCAGCCTCAAAGTTAGACTGCACTTCAAAGTTAGATGATTTTGCTTGGGGTCATAGCTATATATTTCCAAGGGAAGAATCTGGCCCTCAGGTGCATGTGCAACATATGTTGCATTATCTGTCCCTGTGTCACCTTTAGTAACATTTAAACAAACCAGTTCCTTTTCTTTTTCCAGGAATTTCCCAATACTTTGGCATTTCATTTCAGAGAACTGGACCCCAACCAGTCTGCAGCAGTACTGGATGTTGCAATGCAGTTCCAGACTTTCCTCAGGCTCCCTGTGGAGTGACCAGTGCTTCACCTACAGTTGCAGAGCCCCATTTTGAGGGAAACTGCTTTTTTTTTTCCCCAGAAACACAACCCACAAAATATCAAGTAAGTGGTGTTTCCACCGTGATTAAAAGTAGCACATTTTAGTTTTTCTCTGCTAGTTTTAGACAACATGTGGCTTTTTGGTTTTGGGTTGGTTGGGGTTTTTTCAATCTGAGGACTTTTGTCCTCTTTTTCTGATTAAGCAAATTGTCAGATACCTTCTGTAGACTTCAGATGCATATCCATACTTTGACTAGCATAAGGAGTTTGCACACGGGATGCTGATATAATTGTACAGGACACTTCTAGATACCTACTTTCCCCAAACCTTGTTCTACTACTAGAACAGACTCTGAGCTACTACTACTAGTAGTAAGTATTTCTGTCATCTTTACGCTGTCTGCATGCACCAGTCCCAAATGAGGAATTACTGTTTGCATAACAGGACTGGGATTAGAAATCAGCATTTTAAGAAACAGTAGATTATTCTTGCCATGACAGATTTGCAGTCCAAGACAGCCTTAAGCAAAAACTATGTGTCATCAGCTGGTAACAAAGAGGTGTAAACAGGAGAGGGCGAGACACAGAATGTTTTCCAGGTTTGATTTCATGGTGGTTTTCTGCTGCTGGATGGACACATACAGCCAAAATCAGTGAAGTGACCTGGTTCCTCACTTTTGTGAAGTATTTATACTAAAAACTTTGCTTCCTAAACCCCCAAACTATCAATTCAGACTTCCAAAATGTTCTAATGGAACAGAGGTATGGTAATGGAAGTAAGCGATGAAACACCTGTTAGTTAACTAGCAGAGGTTCTCATACCTAAGATGTGACTTTATTTTATGTTCAGAGAAAATCTCAGGTTCAAATCCTATTGTAGCCTTCACAAAAAAAAAGTGAAATTCATCAGGCCCTAAATGTGGAGGTTAATGCAATGGTCTCGTTGTTGGATAAGGTCCTGGGAGGTGTATGCCATTCCTGGGTTTGCCAGTGGTGTTCAGGCTCAACTGAAGCCAGGCTTTTCCCCCCACCTCCTAGGTGTGCTGGAAAGTAAAATCTGAAAATTCCCACACAGAGCAGACAGTACATCAGAATTTAAGAAAGAAAAATGATTGGCAAGCCCCAGCAGTGAACATGAGATGAGCACTGTGACCTGAGGAAGAGATGGTATCAGTCTCACTGGCAGAAGTAAACAATTAATATGCAGCCAGAGTAAACACTCCATCTCAGGGTTCAGCAAAACAAGGAGCTGAAACCCCCTTATCTTTTGCATTTTTCCCTCCCCATATGTGCTCTCTCTGAAGGAACAGAGAAAATTGAGGTCTCAGAGCTTTTTTTCCATTCTTTAGTCTGACTAAAGGTGACTCCGGCTCAGTGCAGCGAGGGTCATCTCCCTCCCCCAGATCAATATTTTAATATGACTTATCAGAGCAAGAATGAATTGTTTACTTTAAAACCTCAGGATCTCATAAAGGGAGAGGGAAAGGTGTCCACTGGAAGCAGAGGCTTGCAGCAGCTGCCCACTGATGAGAACTCAGAAAAGAAAGCAGGACTCCAAAGATTCGGGTACAGTCAGCAAAATGTCCTGCGAAAGAATCCCGGTTCTGCCAAGCCCTAACAACATACCAGAGGATCCTTTGGCTGTTGTCTCCAATGGTAAGTGCCTTCCTGTGCTCAATTCATGTGAGGAGAAGGAAGTGCTAAAAGATATTAACAAAAATAAAATAGTGCAGGTGGATTTCCAACACTAAGCACTTCAGCGTACCAAAATATCCACACGTGCCCAGGGCTCAACTGTGTAGTTTAACAGGATTTAATGCCTTGGACCTAGGGATCTCTACCTGCGCTTGGAAAGAGCTTAGGCTTTTGTTAAGGCAGTGCAAACCACCCTGAATGTTCGTTGTTTTTAAAAAATGGGGTGGGGGGGAAGCTGACGGACTTCCCGGGGGAACAGGAATGCTTCCAGGTCCGGCTAAATGGGAAGGACAGGTTCTGCGACCCATCTCGAAAAACCCTCTTGAAAACCCTCTTGTTCTTCACAATGCTCCTCTGCGCTGGAACATACCGATAATGATCTTTAAACAGATGTCCAGCAGAAGAGAAGCAAAAAGAGGATTTTTCTCTGATAATTATGCTTTGCTTTCTCCCTGTAACTTTCCCATTGTTTTGGGGTTTCTTTCTCTTGCACTACTGAAAACTAGTGGCCATTTCTCTTTCTTTCATTATTGTTTGTCTTGGAAATATTCTTGTTTATTTGCTGGAAGCTTCCATGTAGATGTGAGACTATAAACTGCCTATTGCAGTGGCATCAGCTGCCTCGCTTTCTCCTTACACGTTCTGCAGCGAAGTCGAGTCCTTCTGCCAGGATTGCTGGGCTTTCCTGCTCTGCACTGGATTGCCAGGCTTTTCCTCATTAGTAGGATCTTGCCTGATCCTTCCCCTCTGCTGCAGAGAGAAAGCTGAGTAAAATGTGTATGAGGAAAGGTAAGGGAAGACACCAACACTGAGGTGAATTAGAAAGCCAGGTACAGCACCTCTTTCCCAGTGGCATTCATTTCTCACTCTCACCAGCTGCAGCATAGGCACATTTACCAATACCAGCCTCGTGGACCTCAGGGCTACACCTGCATCCTGACTGACAGAATGTTCTGGCATGACTGGGTCTTTGCCATCATTAATTCCAAAGACTCAGTGCCATGTGATGCTGAGAGTGTGCTGCTCAGCTCCTCTCCTCCTTTCAGAGATGTCTCGTTCATAGCTGGGATTGCACAGGAGCTTGACCTTTGGATCTGCACATCTGCCTGTTTTGTGTGTGTGTTCAAATGCTCAGCTCTGTCCCACTGCAGCACTACAGACTCAAAACACAGACACAACCAGTGGAACATGAAAATCCCTTGGATGTCAGCCATGCCCAGGCATTTCTAGGCTTGCTTTCATGGCAGGGATGGGAATGCCAGATTATTACTGTTGTGATAATCACTTTGGAGAAATGAAACAGCCTGATCTGGTAACCAGACAGCGAAGGTCCATTTCTCTGCTGTTCTGTCCACCAGCCAAGGGCACTCAGAACCCAGCTTCTACTGCCAGCTCACGGCACTGAGTTATCACAGACCCTTCCCTGAGGTTTGATTAGATGTAAATCAGGAATTAAAATGATCCAGAACCCTACTAAGTCTGCCCTGACCTATCAACACTGGTTGAACTATATTACAATTGGGAAGGATCCAGATAAGATATAAAGTTAGATCACGGGGTGAGGATTGGTGAGGATACCCCTGTTACACTGTGAAGAGCAGGCTGGTGGTTCAGGTGTGTCAGTACAGACAGCAGCTCATCTGGGTGCTTTAGTGTCACCTCTCTGTGGGCACTTCGACGTTTGATGCTGTAGAATTGAGTAGGCTGATTTGTGACCCCTGTGCTCCCTACACAAAAAGGGATTGATGAGAAGGCTAAGCCCAGGGAGGAGTTCTCAGAGGACGACCCTTTTGAGGGCTTTAACTTCCTTAACACTCTCTTGCTAAAACAAAACCAGATCCAGAAGACTATTGGAGAGTCCGGGTTTACTACACATGGGGAGCAAATTCTCCCCAGTATGTAAAATGGGAATGCCTTTCTGAGCTTAAAAATAAATGAGAGGGTAGTTGAAAAGCACTGCAGCAAGACATCCTGTTCTCACCTCTTGGCACAAAAAGACAACTGCATCCCCTCCGAAGGGGCTTCTAACTAGTCCACAGAGGATTCTCTTTTGAGACAGAAAGTTCAATTTTCAGTAGCTACAAATAAAAAAAGGCTTCTGCTGCTCACCCCAGCCCTAGTTTCTAACCTACGTCATTCCATGTGCTCCTCCTGCTCTGTTTTCTCTGCCTCTCTGCAGCATTCAGATGTGATGATGGCATATAACTGAATTTCCATGGGTTACAAATCCCTGCGCAGCATGTTTGTGTGCTCTTAATCCATTCTTTTGTCCACGTGATCTTTCATGGGATGTTTTCTACTCAGAGTATGCAGAAATGTTATTTGGCTAGCAGGCTAAACACACAGAGAAGCACTCTGAAACACTCAGCCTGTGCAGAGATGACCACTACAGTTATAGATCCTGGAGCTTAATTCCCTGATGCACAGGTGCTGATGTGTCCCAGAAGAACATGCATGGAATAGCATAGGGGCAGTGGGACCAGGAGTACAGACCAACTTCGCTGTCTTGTATGTGGGCTACTCAAAAATACTGCTAAAAACAAGTATGTGAAAATCAAATATAATCTCCAGCACTGTGATTCCTCAGGTCTGACATAGCTATAAAAGTCTAGTGCTGATTCTGGGCTGTCTCCAGATTAGAGGAAGACACAGGCCGTTGCAGGAATGACTCATCCCTGTCCTCAGGAATTTGTCTCTAGAATAGGACAGTTTACTTTCTCCAGGTGCTGTCCATCTCCCTTGCCTGTAAAGGCACTCAAAGCCACTTAGCTTTTGCATTCCCACAGCTAGCTGAGACACAATATTCACCTCAAAGCAATTCAGGATCCTGTGTCCCGCCTCCTTGTGAGAATCTTGGTGTGCCACATATAAATATGTACAAACCCGGTCTTGTCTCTGTTTTGCAGGTCTTTGAAATCCCCTCTGCTGAAGTCTGCAGTGTGCATCCATGACTCCTTCTATGGGCTAAGGACCTGCTCCCAGAGCTGTGGAGTGTGACAATGGTGTTTGTGTCCAGTCTATCAAACGCCATTATCACACTAAATAGTTCCTGGCAGACAAGGCATCAGGTCAGGAAGGTTTGGGACCTCTGGCAGTACATGTTCACATGGTGCTGAGGAATAAACAACTGTGGTACACATACAGCAGGATGCTTCTTCTTTTAGACGCAAAAGCACCAGAATATGTGAGAAATCCATACTCTGACACATGCACTTCCAGATCCTCGTTGTAAAGCATACCAGACATCTTAAGGAATCATTACTATACTGTCATCATTAGGAATGTGGATTTCCTTGGCATTAATAGGGCTGTGTTTACCTCTGAGAGGTCAGCTTGTGATTTTCTTTTTCTCATTGAACTGACCAGGACAATAAAACTGACAGCAATTAGCCAATGGAGTGAAACTCCATCTCTGACTTTGGCACCAGACTACAACATACATTTGGAATATTAATTGGCTGAGATGCTCATGACATTTTTCAAACAGAACACTTCCCAAAATTCTGATAAAAATCTATTGCCTCTAACTTGAAACAGCATTTATCCAAAGCTTTTTGCTTTTTTCCCATCCCACCATGCTCAAGCCACTTGCCTTATGTTCTAAACCTCCTGTTTTGGGAACGGTCACAATTTCCTCACAGAATTTCTTCTGAACACTATTGTAAAGAATAGGCATCAACTGTAGGAACTTTCAAAGGCCTGATGAAAGCCAGGTACCAGCAGTGCACTGAGGAGTCTAAATCCCACTGAATAGTCCAAGATTTAGACTTACAGGATGTTGTGCTCTGATTTGCAATGGAAGTGGTAACTTTAATATTCATCAGTGTGTTCCAAACTTCACTTTTCCTGACTTCTACTTCTAAGTAACCCGGCAGGCAAATGGAATGGGAAGCTTCCTATGGCTGTGAAGTGCAGAGTGCTGCTGGAAGAAAGCCTTGAGGAGTACATAATATTTATCATTTATGGATTATACTGTGTTTCCATGTGCAACCAATTTTATTATGCAGTTTCCCAACGGAACATCTTCAACGAGTTACTTATTTTTCTTCCCTAAACCTTCTTTTCTTCCATGACTTATTGCCATGGAACAATCATTAGCAATGTGTACTGCAGGAAATTCATGGAAGAACTACAGTGTTGTATATTAAAATTCAGTTCCAGTCTAGATGTTTTTAAAAGAATTCTCGGCTCTCACCACCTCATCCCAGGTGCCCCTGTCACAACACCAAATGCCTTCTCACTGCATATTTGGGGAACAGGAATATGGGTCAGTGCTGAGCTTAGCTGTGTAAAAAGAAAAAGGCTGCAGATCCCTAGTGAAAAAGTACAAAGGGAGAGTTCTGGGCTGGGCTGACCCACAGCATAAGGGCAGGCCCTGTCCCTTGTCTGTAGGGCCCAGAAAAATGAATTGGAAAGACTGATGTAGAGGGCCAGGTCCAAACCCTCTGGCACAGACTGGGTACCTGTAAGGCCACGAAGTATCAGCACTATCCAGTGACACTGCTCTGCCACTGCTGCAAAACCAGCAACCTCAGGATCCCAAAGCCAATACTCTCCCACTGTCCAAGACTTTTCCATGGCTTTGCAGCAGGAAAACAGAAGTGGGGTGTCTGCAAGGCCTCATGTATCATGTTTTCACAGCAGTGACTTTTCTCCTCAGCCTTGGGCTGAGAAGGCAAGGAAGGCTCTCTCGTCCTTCCCCACGCAGCAGTGCTCTCTGGGGAGCCTGTACAAGTTTTCTGATTTGAAAGACATCTTCTACTGTTTCTCTCCCTCAGCAAGCCTTGTGTGTTCCCTGCCTGAGCACAGTATCCGTATCGCATCAACAGAAAGAGTGGAGATTAGGGCTGGCATTTTGGACTAACTCTACAATTCGTAATATCATCACAGCCTATTCTACATCATTCACTCCTACAGAGATGCAGAACATGAATCCCCACTGCTGGGGCTCCATTATGGAATGCCTGTGCAGGCTTCCCAGCTTCTGTTTGTGATGTTATTAAAGGAAACGCATTTAAAATATTCAGTCAAATATCCATGTGGGCACACAGTTCCCAACCTTCCCTGGTGCTCTGTGGCAGGAGAGCACTGCAGATTAATTCTCCCTTTTACTGTGCTCAGAAATGAGAAGCTTTGTACTGAGGCTTTTATTGTAGAGCAACATGAGCTTCCCAAGAGGCACACAAGAATTACATATGCCCAAGTTTTTTGAGGGTAAGAAAAAAGAAATTGTGGCATGATGGATCTGTATCCCTGCAGTTCACTGGTAGGTTATGTGAGGTCAAGCTGTAGGAGTTACACTGAAAGCTCTTCCAGTAACAACTGCATACAAACTTCTCCTGCTATGTGACCGAAGGAAAGGATTTGGAATCATATTGCCTGTTTTTTAATGGGGTCCTTCCTCCACCTTACACCTCCTTCCAGTGATAAATATTCAAGGCACAGCATTCAAATACATCAGCTGCCTCCTGAAGCTGCCTCCTGCGGAGCCCTGGGGGTCACACATGCATGCACAACGGCTGGGGAATAGGGATTACAGAGTAGCAATGGTCTATGCAGCCAAGACCAGGCACAGAATCACACCTTGACACTTGCAGTCTGGCTTTTGCCCTTTGGAAATGTGAAGACTAACCAAACTTCCACGACAAAGGTCTATCCTTCTGCAAAGGTTAAAACCACTGCAGACGTTCTGGTTACAAGTTTCCTGATTCTGCAGTTTTAGAGAAAATTCTTCTGCACTCCAGACTCATATTTCAGGCGCAGGCTGACTGTTTTCCATACCCACTGACTTTCTCAGTAGGTGAGGTGGTTATTTAAGCTCTGAAGCTGGACCCAGAGTCCACAGTGACTTCCTGCACTGTGCACTGGATTTCAAGCTGTCTCCTTGAGTCCGTGGAGGACTGATGGACTCTGATTCACCCACTGCTACCACGAAGACTTCTTGAACACTCAGGTGACATTTCCAAATGTACCCAAGGTTCTACTTCAAAAGGGACTGAGGAGCCCGGTTTCCACCGAGCAAGAAAGTTCTAAGAAATAGAGACATCTTCTGGGAAAAAAAGATCAACTTAAGAGTTTTGGGTCTAATGTTTTGTGGATATGGACGTAGATACTGAAATGCCTCAGGCATTTTCGAAAAGCATCATCACCGCAGTTCAATGGTTTTTAAAGCACTAAAAACTGTGAAAGAATAGGTTAAATGATCCATTTCTACCATCTGAAAAACTTCACATCAACACTTAGTTCTGCAGTAGTTGGTCTCCTGCACATCAGTTAGTTGACAACTACTAAAATCTCAAATGCTTTGGAACCACTCCAGAGAACTTCATCCCATGTCACAGCAGGAATTTAAACTGCAGATGTCTGTCTGATCCTGCCTCCTTTGCTTTCAATGGACAGACACTGACCCTTTTCAGCACAGTTAATCCAACCTATTTCAAATGTTTGGTTTTCAGCTGACCTGCACTTTGCTCTCAATTCCACTGGGAAGTTCTCCCTTTACTCTGCAGGGAGCCCAGGATGCCCAGCCTAGATGTGATACCAACATTGCAGCCAGGAGGGTTTCTGTCACTGCACTTACTGATCTGAAACTGCTTCCAGGTGCTGAAATCCTCTGGATGGAATGGGTTATTGCAGAGGGAGCTGTTTGGCCACATGCAGACCCCAAACCTGTCCTTCAACAGGATCAGTGCAAGCACAACAGTACCATCACATAGGGGTGTAGGTTCAAGGAAGCTTGCATGGATAGCAAGGAATTTTATGGAAAATCACACAAGTTGTCCATCTTTAAGCTGATGGCATCACTGTGTGAGGACCATAAAGATGCTGATTTAGGGGCGGATCAGAAGACATGTATGTCCAATCATGAATGGCTTTGTCTTTTAATACAAGACATGTAAGTGGGAGAAAAAATTACAAGAGTAGGATCGTAGTAGGATTATACTATGCAAAAATCTGGGAAAGAAAACAATTTCTCTATAGCAGCCTGAGCAACAATACTGTGCAAAACTTGTAAGTGGCATCTTAAACATATTGATGTTTCCATAGCAGCTGAACCCACAGGGCCATGGATGTAGACACAGAGAAGATGTTCTTCTCCAATACCAATCCACAGAAGGGCTGTAAGAAAATCCAGGAGATGGCTTAGTTTGTTTTCAAAACCCTGCCCCAGTGTTAAATCTCAGGTACCAAGAGCACAGGATCAGCTCTTTCCTTTGTTGCTGGCATCAGCATCAGGATGATTCCAAAACAATGTCAAAAGGCAAAAGACTAAAGTTATCCCCTCAGGTCACTGGTGCCTGTCACTGCTCCATGTCCTCAAGAGTAGTTTCACAAGGTGGAATAGTGAGACTCAGTGCTCTGATGAAATGAAGTCTCTATGTTCTCTTCCCTTCTTGGGCACCATTTTCTTTAGTGTTGATGAGTTTGGCAGATTTTTGCTTTTAGTGGACGTTGCTTTCCTCTGTTTTTGATGAGTGGTTCGGAGAGATTTCAGCCCCAGCATCTCACAGTACTCATTGCACTGGTGGAGGGCTCTGAACTGCTCAATGAAGGAAAAGGAGCAGTTGCCTTTAAACCCCTTGTATCTGTAGTAACAAAGAAAAAAAAAGCCAAATGGGAATTCAAGATTCATTTTCAGCACAGGGAGGCAGAGTATGATTGCTGACTCATAAGCAACTTGAAAACATTAAGCAAGTCTCTTCTACCCATGCTGGCTTGAGAGGCACTGACTATCACAGAAACTCAGACTGGGTCATTGGGAGGTGAGGGGAGCCAGGTAACAAGTGGTGACAGAAAAGGGAAAAGCATTAGAGGCAAAGCTCTGTGGGCTGGGTCCTGGCACTGTCTTTCATGGCATTTAGTTGGGAATAAAATTGTCTGCTGGCCACTTTTCTCAGTAACACACAAATGAAGTCCATGCTACATCATTCTCTGTGAACAGTTCTGTTGGCCACCATGAAGAGACAAGGTTGTTGCACGAGGTGTTGTCAGAACCAGAAGCTGTTTCCATCCGCACATGTACATCATTTCCATGCTATGCTGCTCCCCTCCCCTGGCTGCCTACAGCATCTCATGGAGCCAAGCCCCTTGGTGAAGGATGGAAGGAATGTTCCCGAGGAAGGCAGTCTTATCCAGCCTCCACAGATCCCATGCCACCACTGTACCTCCCACCATGAGAGGTACAGGGCACGTGTATCCCTCTTCTCCTCACCCTGCCTCTGGTTGCTGACAGTCCTCCCAGAGGCTGCTTTTTAAGCTGCATCAGCTTATTCTAAAAAGTGCGCCTGCTCTTCAAAGGAGTAATTTTGGTTAAATTCTCAGGATAGAGAAGGGAGAGGAAAGACCAGGGTGCTCCTCTCCTTTTTTAATCTTAATCAGTGTCTGTTCTACCCTGTGGTTGTTATCTTGGTTTGCTGGACATCCAGTGTCCTCTGAGGTGAACTGCGAGTTGTCACTACACAAAACCAACTAAACAAGATTTGGTACTGAAATGAACGGAGGATGCTCATTCCCAGCATCCAGAAAACTTCCTTTCTCAGGCAAACTGCACAGTGCTAAAGAGAATACTGCTGCTCTGAGAAGGTCAGGCTCCTGCTGACAGACAGGCCCTGCTCTGGAGACCCCACTCAGCTGGCTCTGAACAGCCCTCAAAGGGATTTTCCTCTCCTCTCCAAGTAAGCTGTGTGTTTGTTTAACCAAAGGAGGTTGAAGAGGAGTGTCATTGTTACCTCAAGACTATATCCTGGAGTTCAGCAGGATCATCAGCGGTTCTCTTGCTCCCTTGGAGAAATCAGAGACTTCAGACTTTACTGAGCTGCTCTCAAGAGCTCACAGGTATGTGTTGTGTTGGTGGATGCACCAGACACACCCATAGAACAGGAGTTCCACAGGCAACCATACCTGCTCTCAGCAAGGGAATATCTTCTATCCAGCACCAAACCAAACCAAATCTTCCTTAAATCTGAAAGGGAAATGTTGGATTTGTCCTCAGGCTTAAACTCCCCAATGCCTCCTGTTACCATGTGGAGCAAAGCTGAACTTGTCAATGCCCTGGAACCAGGCAGAGTTTCAGATCCAGACTTGGCAACCAGCACTCCTGTTAATGACCATAACCATGGGTTATGGTGCTCCTGATTCTTTCCTTTGTGTGCACCATTCCTGGATAAATCCCTGGGCCCTTGTGCACAGTTCTACTCTGCTCACTGCATGCACAGAGCCACACACTGTGCTGTGTTATTTTTGCTTCCATTTGCCAGAGAAGCTACAGAGTAGCTGATTTAAAGGCTCGTTTGCCTGGCTCTGGTGTGGCGCTGTGGCCACATCAAAAATGCTTCCCAGGCATTCCTGTTCCTAGGTCGGCTTCGCCCTCTCCTGACAGAACTGCACTGCAGCTCCTGCAGCATATTGAGCACACCACTCTGCTTTGGGCTCCTCTGCTTTTCAGTTCCCTGGCAAAACACACAGAGCAAGGACAAAAGATCAAAATTCCTTCCTCCACTCATTGTGGACTCTGTTCAGGAGGACAAAAGAGATCTGTTCTGTGTCCTCTCTGCCAGCACAGTTCAAGCCACACCAATCCCACTCTGCATTTCTGGCTCACTAGGACCATGTGTTCTCCCTTCATGGGTCCAGGCTAGCTCCCAGCAGTTCAGCTGAACACAGCCCAAAGCAGCAAGACCCAGCAACACACAGGAGCTCTGGGCACTTAGCTGTTTTTCCCCACGCATGTTCATAGAATTAAAAATCCAACTGCAGACATTAATACAGAGGTCTTCTTTCCAGGAAAGGAGCATGAAAACAAAATAAAGGACCAGGAAAAATCTGTCATCTTGCAGGAATACCATTAGCTTAGTAACAAACAAAATGATACTCACCATTTTCAGGAGGTTGTTAATTTAGGGAAATTATTTTCCTTTCCATATGTCTGAGGTGATCCTTACTACATCTTGCGTTCACTTCCTTACTTCACCTTCCTCCTCCCCAACACAATGTGTGTTTTTACAGGAGTAATTTCCCACAGTGAGCTGGACAATATGCACTAAAGCATTTTCTGATTCCTGAGAACAGTCTTGCCTAAATAAAATATTTATAACTTCTTTGGTTTGTAACAAGATGATGTATATCCATTTCAATTGCTTTTACTTTGGATCCACAGCTGAAAGAGTAAATCAGTCTAACTGAATGGATGCTGGCCTGCAAATGTTCAGGATTTTCCCAGAATATGCCAGAGTCACGTTTTTAATAATTTAGATGATATTGTGAGGTTTCTTCTTGTATCCCAGGTATACAGACAAGGTCCAGTTTAGAATAAAGGCTGAACGTATGATCAGATCTTCTTTCTCCTGCCAGATTCTCAAAGGAGAATATGAAATTAAAGCACTTACCCCCATCCCCTTTCCCTGTCCAGCAACCACTGCCTACTCCTATCCACAGCTCTGCTGGCCTGTGGTATAACTAGAAGCCTTAATTAACTTAAAGAGAAGCAGACTAAAGTTAGAATATCACAGGCCTACATCTTCACACATATGCTTAAGTCTCCCCAAAAGAACTGAAGCCTTTGCAACACCACTAGAAAACAGGTTCTAGGAATGCCCTGAGCAATCTTTTATTAAGGCTCAGAATTGCTGTTTTTGAGAGAGAAAGGGTAGAGAGACCATCAAATCCCTTCACAATTGTCCTTGTTTATCAGGGAAGTGGCCAATACACAGCATCCAGCTGAGAAGACTCTTTATAAAAGCTTGTGTCACAAATACATATCCCAAAGCTCTGGCACTTTTGCTGGCTGCAGGAGGGATTCCAGCTTGCCTTTTACCCTGGGCTGCAGCCCGTGTGTTCAGCCCTACCTTCCTCCAGCTGATGGACCATCAGGAGCCTTACCTGCTGTCACCAGAACCCTTCATGTCACTTGTGAAATGCCCTTTGGACAAGCCCATTTCAAGGGAGGCATGCTGGGAAAGCAAAAGCTAAATCTACAGGGTCACCCCACTCTTTCAGAACAAAATACTTGTGTTTCCTTTACAGATGAGTTTCCATAAATATGAACATGAAGAAGTTAAAAAAAGTTAGATGAGGACTGTTCTCTTCTAAAGTTAAAGCAAAAATGAATTTCCAGTGCACCCTGCCCCATCCACACTTCACTGTGAAGAGACAGATGAGTAAAGCACAACCATGCTGCTAAGAAATCACGTTCACTCACCCTTTGGCCAGGGTTGCTATGCCAACATCCGTTAACTTCATCCCTACACCTGCAAGGCAGCAAGCAAACACAGAGGTTAGCTTACACTGGAATTTCTAGGACAATCTTCACATATGGAAGCCTTAAGTGTTATTTATTGAGTCACCTTTTTCATTTTAAGTATTTGTCACAGTTTTTTTCAAAGCATTTTAAAGCACCCCAGTTAAGAAGATGATGTTCTCTGTGTCACCAGCAGTTTCTAGAAGTCAGGCTCATGCCACTATTTTTCCTGCCATCACTTGTCAAAGAATATAGGATATTTCCTAAGATTCCAGCTTTTTCTGTTTTTCTTCAAGAAAGGTCTGTCTTCGCCTGTCCCAAATACATTGCAGGACTGAGGAGGAGTCACACCCATGGGAGCTGAGGCAGCACTTAGCAAACACCAGGGTATTTCTTCACTATTCTTCTTTTTGAAGGAATCTATTTCTTCAAAACTAGTCAGGACCCAAATGTGGAGCATTCCACTGCTGAGTGATTGTTAGTGAGTATTTAAACACAAGAAAAAGGGGAGGACTAGGGTGACATTGACACCTGAAGTCTTTCACTAGCAGCCGTTTCATTAATCTCTGGGTAGTGAGACAAAAACCCAGTTTTGCCTCATACTGAGTGTCCTGATTCACTAAGGTACACGTGAAAGAACGACTCTTCCATTAAGAGTGTAAGATTCGGTTTTCTTTTCCAAACTGCCCTCTTACAAGAACATAAGCTAGATAAAAATTGCCCCTACTCAGACAACTCACCTTGCAGGTCAGTGACAAGCAAGTTCCCATTGGTTTTCTCGTACACCCAGTGCTGAAAGGTGCAACACTTCTGGCCAGCCTCTGAGTCTCTTCTCAGGAAATTCACTTCTTTGCCATCCTTGACAGAGTATTTCACAAACTCCCCAACCAGCTCCTCCTCCACTGTGGCATAGGGGATGTTATTAGCAGGGCGATGAATAAGAAAAATCGGAATGATTCTGAAAGCAAGGGATAGAAACTCATAAAATCCTGAGAACTCTTTCAGTGAGGGAGTAAGAAACAGACAAAAGTGGCCAGTGACCTCGGGGAGTGAATGAACAGCTACCAACTCTAAGCCAAGATGGAAGAGCTGTAACACTGTTCCCAGGTTTCTTCCTTCCTCTTTAGTCCTAGCAATCAGTGGGCTGCCGTGGCACAAGACAGTATATATAAGTATATATGTATATAAAGTATATATTTATACTCACTCTGGTACTTCTCCAAAGCCTTCCAAGGGTTCAGCTTCAGCTGCATATAACTTTGCATACTCTCTTGCAGTATTTTGGACATAGCATTCCTGTATTACAACAGACATGCCTATGGGAATATTGCTCAAAACATTCAACAGATCATCTGTTTGAATATGAGGACAGCTTTCGCCCACAATTCTGGCTTACAAAGGCCAGGGGCAGCTCACCTGCAATGCCAGACTGTAGTTCTTCTGCAGCAGCTCGTCTCTGCTCTTGGTGCCATAGGTGAGGGCGTTGTGCACCTTGAGCACGCAGGGGTGGCCAGGGGCGAAGGCGGGTGCCAGGCCCTGCAGGACACGGCTGCGGAAGGCTCTGCGGTGCATCCCCTCACCAAAGTGCAGCCCCTCTGTCATTATTGCTCCATGTAGTGTCCCACCAAAGTAGCTGGAGCTGAGGGGATCTTCTCTGAACATCAGCTGCATGAATTCAATTTCTTCCACACCTAAAACACAACGGGAATCTCTGCAGGCACAGGGAGGGGTGGGCATGGGAGAGCAGATGCATCTCTCCAGAGAGGATGAAAAAATGCTCAGTGGAAGCACAACTTGTGTTACTGAGGACCCAACTTGTGTTGTGGGACCCCGCTCCTGAGAGGCAGCTGCTTGCCTGTATGATCTAAAACCAGCATGGAGAAAGGTGGCAGCTCAGGATCATAAGGAGAGAAGACAAGAGTGTAGCAAACAAGTCTGTGACAGATGAAATCAAGGAAGATTCTGGATTTCAGCCCTTTAAATGATCACTGTAATCCAAATGGGAGAAAAATTGTAAGGGGAAAAAAAGTTAAGCACTGAGAGAAACTAAAAAATTCTAACTGCACTTCAAGTGTCTCTAATCATAACATTTCAATGACCATCAGTGGAGAAGATAAACAGGAGAACAGAACTACACAGAAGGAAGTCCTTCCAGCTGCCCTTTGCATTTACCTCTGGTTTAGGCTCTGTACACTATTGCTTCTCTTTGAAGCACAGAGGAAACACTGCAAGGATAAGGCCAGAATTAGAACACTCCTTAATTCCACCTAAAATTCTCAGATTAAAAGTTATACAGTGCTGTTACATGAAAAGTCCTGTCTTTATTTGCACAAGGAAATAAATGCTTAGTTTTAAGTCTTCAAGGAAAAGAAAGAAAAGTCACCATGCCAACTGAAGGCCTGGATCTCTGCAGGCTGTTCAGGAATGACAACCCCACTGGCAAGGCACTATCTTTAGCTGCAGCACAGGACACATGCCAGGTGTCACTGAACACCAGTTAACACACAGGGAAAGCATTCCAAAGCTTCATGCTTGCCTTTCTCCTGGAGTACAGTTACACAGCAGGTGACCTGCAAGGACCATGTGTTTGTGCCAAAGAGCTGCCAGTGCTCTGTGTGTGTGTGTCTATGTGTCTCTGTATGATGCCATGCAATGCTAATTCACTTTATATTTACCTTCATAACTCTGAAAACTTGAGAGACGTTCCAATACTATGAGAAAACAGAGAAGTGAATTTTGTAGTAAAAATCTCTGAACGGAAACTGTCATTGTCATTATTATTAATCAAAACTGTAAACTGAGGCTTACCTGCAGCAGTCAGATGAAACTCAGCGGTCACCTTTCCATACATGTTATTCAAGCAGCAATAATACATTCCCTGGTCTTGGTAACTGGCTTCAGCTATTGCCAGAGAGACGGGAGAGTCATCCTGGGCACTGGAACAGAGCATTTTGTGCTATCATGTATTTTACTTGTTATCACTGGAAAAACTGATAAATTTGATCTCTCTGCACTGTTTATTTGTTAAAACACAGCACAGTTATTTAGCAGATAATGATATGTATTAATACTACAATGGATATTGCAATACAACAATCGAAAGCAGAAGAGTTAAAACAAGAAGAATCAGAATGGAAAGTTTAACCAATTCATGCAACTTTTTCTCTCCACTTAACACAGCATCTAAGAAGAATCCTTCCTACAAAATTTTTCATCTTCTCAGAAGTGTGCGTTCTGATGGAAATATCTTTTCTTTTTTATTTTCTCTGGGTAATGTTAACTTTGCAGTTTTGAAACATTCTAAACAGATTTTAAGATCAGAATGTCATTACTGCTACAAGGAAAATAACTTGTTTCATTAAAATAAAAAAAGCTGGATCCTGTTAATGGCCTTAAGAAGCTTTTATTTCCACCCTTCCCTAGGTTAAATGAGGTTCAAACTTATTTCGATACTTTTTTGAAATCTGTATGATACTGGCTGTGAATAGGCTGAGAGGTCATGGAACACAAACTATGACCAGTATCTATGCATTGCGAGAAGATTTACTTCCTATGGATAGCAAAGTTACACCGAAACTCCCCCGAAACTCCCAGTCCTTCAGAAACATTCCCTTACCTTCTCTGCAGCTGAGCCAGTACCTTGGAATCTTTAGTCCATGTAATGGTGGAGTCACCATGAATGTCACCAAACTGACAGCACAGCTTAATATTTCCAGAGCAGTCGGGGAACAACTCTGCTTGGATCTTCTTCAGCAGCCTGGGGGCTTGAAACAGAAGAACGACAGTTTAGGATTTGAAGACAATGCTATTGTTTTGGCATTTTAACAATTCATGTTAAGAATATGAACACTGAAATCCCTGGTAAGTAATTATGACTTCTTGTGTCTCAATACTCATAACTAGTAGAATTTTTTAGCTGATCACAGCCTTTGAGAGAAAGTCCCAGAAGGTCCTGCCAGCCTGGATCTCTGTTAAGACTTTTTACTGCCTCACAGAACGCTCCAGTGTCTTTGCACGTGGGCATGATGTGAGCAGGGGGCTGGAGGGGGCTTGGAAAGAAAGGGAATCAACATATACTTAGAGAAAGGTTTTGGGATCACGACACAGCCTCACTTCAAGTGACACATCCCTGCTGGATGTAAGATATGTAAAATGCAAGACATGTTGTTTCCTACTGTGTTAATTCTGAGCTGCTGCACTCTGAATGAGCTGGCATGGCACATGTCCCTCAGGGGTCCCATTCCTGCAGTAATACCCCAGTAACACCCAACTCGAAGGGTCAGGCACCTGCAGTTCACTGCTCTGGTTTTCACCCTTCCCAGTTCCAGGCCCCATCCAGTCCTCGTTTCCCCAGTGGACTGGCAGTCCCTGAGTCCTGGGCCATGTGAACCTTGCTGTATCAGGGCTAAAGTGACACAGACAGGACGTGACAGCTCTAGAAATAGAACCAATGGCTCCAGGTTCCTGCTCTGGCCACAGTCTTCCCTCCTGCAGCTGAAATAATGCAAAAGAACACTGAGTATATACCACAGCAACCAAACCAGCCTTCCCATAATGCCAGGGAAAGGGCCACAACAGTGGTCTACAGCACAGACATACTTCAGCCGAGACTGAAGCAGAGCAGAAACAGGTGAAGAAAATTCAGTGTTATCTGATGCAGCCTGAATGTTTAAAACATTTTTCAAGCATAGCCACAAGTAATGGAAACAGGTCAGGCATTGCACAGTCACTGCAGTTCACTTGCTCTGCTTTGAAGGAATGTGTCTCTCCCACACATTTGGTTCCCTGGCAAAGGACACATCTTTGAACAGAGGAAAGTCTGGGGTTTCTTAAAATGTGATTAGAAAAGTAGAAGTCTCATGAGACCACACTGTAATTAGAGTGTGTGAAAAGCTTCACAGCTGTGTAGCTTACCTTTAGTCACTGTTCAGTCTTGCTCTGACCTATTAAATCATTTTATGATATGAACATGAAATGTCATGTCCAAAGGTAAAAATAAGACCTTGGTGCTTGCAAACTACCCGTAGAAACAACAAATCCCTTATACACCCAGCTGTCACAATCCTGCTACAGTGTTAGCAACCTTCTACAGACTCTGACAGCAACCCAGATCTCCTTTCAATTATATGTTTCCTACATCAGTTCAATATCGCTTATTTCATCTGTGTCATTTTTGCAGCAGGGCAGAGCAATGCAGAACCAGTCAGAAGTCAGCACGTAGGACCTCAAAACATTGTTTATCAGTGGTACCCTACTGCTGACAATAATACTTTGCTAATAATAAATCCTTTGGTAACCAAGAGGGGACAATTGCAGTTGGGAGCTGCAATGTAGGAGCATAACCAGGAACACAGCCCTGTGGGATACCAGAACAAGTACCAGGCTTGCAGCTGCTACGTGGTAGTAGTTATGTGGTACCATTATGCTCTTCATCCCTGAAAAGTTACTCCAAGAGGCCAGTGAGGCAGTGACTATTTCAAACAGGTTACAAAGTCCATGAATTGAATATACTTGCCAGATGGGAAAAGGGTCCATCTCTGTGGCATGGGGACAGCACTCATTACTAAATGCACAAATCTGGAAATAAAGCTCCATGGGGGCAGGACACTTTTAGCTGACTGAGTCAGTCTGAAAGAGGCTTGCAGTGCCTTTCAAGAATCTGAATTTTGTACTGTAGCCAGAATGATGGGAAAGGGCAGAAAAGAAAATCAGTTTTCTCTTACCTTTGCTATCCTTTTTCAAAATTAGTTTCCTTTGTTCTTTTCTATCCTCTTTATGAGTCATGCCTGCCTCACTCTTCCCAGACTTTTTAACGCAGCTGGGATCCTTGCTGACACTTCCCCTCTCCTCCAGCCTGGGTTTTTTGGACAGACTTGCTGGTGGTAATTTCTTCTTAGCTCCAGCAGCTAAATGCCCGCTCTTTGTTGTGTCCTCTTTACATTTGATGGGCTCAGGCTCTGCAGCAGTCAGTGGTGTCTGGCAGGATTTTGACCCTTCCTGATTTCTCTGACTTTCTGTGTTGACTGGGAATGGATCAAGTGTGGTCCACGCCAAAGAGAACGACTGAGTTCTTGTGCAGGGTGGTTGCTCTTGAAAACACTGGTTGTTCCCTAAATCAACTGGTGGCAAATTAACTAAACCACTTACTACACTCTCTGCTGTTCTGACTTCCTCCTTTTTATCATACTCAGTGGACTTAATTGAATTCTCAGCCTCAGTTATCTTCCTGGAAGGGATCAAGTCAGGACAGGACTGCTCTGTGCTAATATTCATAATCTGTTTCAGAGCCTGGGAGCCAGTCAAAGTGTGCAAAGGAGCCTTTGTTTCAGCTTCATCTGGGTGACATTCAATAGCTCTGGGAATCTCACGTTCATTTTCATACAAGGCTGCTTCCCCTTTGGTTTCTCCAGGCATCCACTGGAACAGACCCTGCCATGACTTGCAGGAAGTTTCCAGTGTAGTTAAATTTCCATTTACTTTGACTCCAGTTTGTACGGATCCAGTTTTTCCCTCACTTCTTGTGCCAGGACACGCCACTGCAGGTTCACTGGGAAGGCCCTCTGAGTGGCTTACAGGTGTGAGGAAGGGCAGAGTTTTGTTTCCAAGCAGTTGTTGGGAATGTAGCTGATCCCCAGAACCTCCATGCTCCCCACATGCTGTGCTCTGGTGCTCACTTTGAGCCTCCCTGGGCAGCAGGGCACTGGCTGACGTTACACTTCCAGCTGCAGAGATGGGATTTTTTGAAGAATCTATTTTTAACTCTTCATCAGACTTGAAGGTGCTGTTAACAAAAAATAAATGTTGTTCTGCTGTATTACAAGGGGAAGCTGCGGTCTGATTCTCTGAAACCTGACTAACTCCTGAGTCACAGGAAGTTTCAGCCCTGTGTTCCTCAGGTATGCAAATCTCCCTCTGTTCTCCTGGTTTACATGGTTCACAACTGGGCACTTCTAGATAAAAATATCTTAAAAATGGCTCCCCAGAAGGGGGAGTGACTGACCCTTCTTGTTTTGCTATTTCTGTCAATTGGTCTGTATTTTGGGGTAGATTCTTATGTGTTACGATTTTGTGAATCTTAATTAAAGTAGGCGATTGCATTACGTAACTGTATTTCTGTGCATTAGAAACAACTCGAAAATCCTGACAGCCATTACTTTTTGAAAGATGGTAGCTGTCTGAATTAGTGTCATTTGGTGCATTCAAGTCTGAGTGATTTCCTTTTCCTTGTAAATTCACTTCATAACTTTTATGTATGGTGTGAACAGAAGGGTGTTCTGCATATGTAAACTGACTGGTATTTTCACTGGGGAAAATGTCTTTCTCTTCAGGGAAATGAGCCAGTTTTCCTCTCACTGGATAACAGTCCTTAAAATGACAGCCTTCTCCAGGTACAGACTCATTTATCATGGATACATTGTATTCAGTATGAAGTAACTGCCCAACTGTCCCATGTGACATATCTGATATGTCAGCTGGGTTTGCTTTGGGACATGCTAAATTACCACTCTGAGCATTTTGTAACCTTTGAGGAGAATGTGCTTCACATGTTTGGGCAGCATTATTAACAGCAAGCTTCCTTTCCAAAGCCACAGTGGATCCATTCCTGTCCGTGGCCATTGGATTTGGCTCCAAGCATTTCCGGGTACTTAAGAGGACACTGTTTGCTGAAACACAAATGGACGGCATTTCCCTCTCATTCCCAGTGCCAGAATCTAGACACACACCATCTGTTCCTACCACTTGTGCAAGACAAATGTTTCTTATGGATGCACTCTTACATGCTGCAGCTCTCTGCAGGAGGATATCAGAAACACTGCAGTCAGCTTTCTCAGTTCTGGGGTTATGAGCTGGTTCTGTGATGAGTTCCTGCTCTTCTATCAGATCCATTGGCAAAGGATGATCGGAACAAGTCTCCTGCACAAAGTTCAGTTCTGTGACTTTGATATCTGTCAGCCTCGTACCTAAACTTGTGATGCCTCTGTTTTCAAATGGGATTCGATAGTCTGAGTCATCTTCATTAAGAAGTTTCCACAGCTTGTCATGCACTGCAGATACATGAGCATCTCCTTTGCACTCAGGTTCTCCAGATTCCAGGACTGATTTGGGATCAGCTTCAGACACAGCCTCATCGGCTGATAGGCTGCAGAGAATATCTGGGTTACTGCTATCATGTATGTCAAGCCCAGACCTTTGCTCTCCCTCCCCTGGCTCATCACACAGCTTTGCAGAAGAGAGAACAGCACACAAGCATTCCTGTTTATCAGGAACAGAGTCCATATCCCACAGAGGAGAAGGGGAAATGTCATTCTTTGATTTTTTGCCATTACTAATAATTTCTTGTCCAGAGAAGACCTGTTGGTGACAACCTTCTCTTTTTTCACAAGGAGTACAATGAAGAGAAGAAGCCTGTAAATCTGCATTCTTTCCTTGCAGTGTGTTTTCAGCAGGGAGCTGGCTGGTTCCCACACTCTCACAAGCCCTGAAGATGCCTTCCTTTTCTGTTCTGAGCTCCATACAGAGGTTCTCACAATCCTGGGTAACGCTTTTAAGATTAGCACCTTGACTCTTCAAAGAAGAAAAATAAAGCAATGTAATTAAAAATTAGAACTACAGCTTCACACAGACCTGAAGGCTTGCAATGTTGGGGTTTTTTAGGGGTTTTTTTCACTTTTTAAAAAAATTTTTGTCAATAGTCAAGTTTCTGACTTGTAACTATTAATGTAATGGATCGAAATCAACCTCCTGGGTCTGAGTCTGAAAGTGTTATTCCTTAGAGAAGGATTTGTATTGAAGCTGATTAATTTTACCTCACAGTTTCTCATTGTTTTTTAAGCAGAAATAGTTTAGCAATGTAATTTTCTTCTGTAAATAAAGTCTCCATGTTACATTTATATCCCTCTGTTCGCACAAATGGAGTGTAACAAACCATCCCTAGAATACAGACAAAAAGTACATCGCTGCCTCTGGGTCTCAGCTCCCTCAAATCCACCACGTCTGGGACTGCTTTTACTTTATGTTGTTCTCCAGCAGTACCTTAGTGGGTTTTTCCACTTCCCTGTTGCACGCAATGCCACTCAAATTCCCCTTTCCTTAAACGACATTCTGCTTTAAATGGCACACCTGCCTTGGAGTAGCTGAAATACCTCAATACCTGTAGTTATTTCAACTGCTTTAGACAGGTGAAACAAAAGACCTGAGCTTTATCCTGCAGACTGACAGGCACATCCTGCCAGCATCCTGCTATTCCCGCTCAAAAGGCAGAAAAAGAGGAAGAACGATAAATTTTTAAAGGAGAAAAAGTGAGTTCTCTGCCAACGCCATAGAGCAACAGGCTGACCACGCACAGCTGTCAGGAGTCCATGCTCCAAAGCGGTACAGATTTTCTAAGGGATTTTTTTCTTGGTGTGTCTCCCAGGAAAATCTGAAGCCACCTTTAGACATGGACAACAAAATGGGACATTATCTGCCATTCCTAGGATAGATCCTACTGAACAAGCAGGGCTGGCACCACGAGCTCGTTACTCCAACCAGGACTCCCCTGCTTGCTCTGACACAGAGCTACAGCCCCTTTGGCATGGCTCAGGCCCAGACCGCTCCCGGACACCGAGGTCTCATCTCAGCCAGATGCCCAATTACCTGGAACTTCTGTGTCAGTTCTGCTTCTCTCCTCGGATAACAAAATTTTAAATGATCTAAAAGTGACATAAATTTGTCTTGGGAAGGTCAAAACAAAGATCTCTCAAATTTTATGTGAACAGGCTGTTCTGACATGAACAAAACCAGAATAATGGCTCTGTAACCCAGGAGTGACAGCAGCGTCTTGTGCCAAGGGTGCTGAACGTTGACCACTGACAGAGACCCAAGGGTGCTGACCACTGGCAGGGACAGGGTGCTGAACACTGACCACTGAACACTGACAGGGACAGGGTGCTAGCTATCTGCTAACAGAGACCAGCTCCTCAGTGACACCCAGCAAAGCCTCCTGGCTCTCTGTACACTATGTAACATCATACAGCTGGCACAGTTGGTGTCTTGGACCTATTATTAATGAAGCTGCTTTGAAGTACCAGGTAAATAAAGAATTTCACTTGGGGCTAGGCCATGAGGTCATGAGAGGAGTGGAGAGCCTCCCACCTTGACTGTCTAATGGAAGAAGTCACCCAGCACAGCAGGTGCTGCACAAGACACACTGCAAATATTGTTCCAGTTCGAACACTTGGTGCTAAGGGGAAGTGTAAATCCTTGGGACATTAGTGCTGTGATCCCGTGGCTGCTCTGTACCCCTCAGCAGACCTGATTCCCACAAGGATAGGAAAATACAACACCCTTCCAAAGCAGTCAGCTATGGGGTTTGCTGCAAGCCCCTCCCCTTGCTCCTCCAGAGTTGTCTCACGCTGGGCTCCAGCAAACACCCCAGGGCACTTTCACAGAAACCCATGTGCAGCAATAGAGTCTTTCTTGCCTCTCTTAGATTTCACAGACAGAATTCTGAGGAGTTTCTGACTTATTATATGGGTGCTGTGAGAAGCTGTCCACATTTTTCTAGTGCTTCAAAAAAAAGAACAATATTCAGGTGGGATGCTTTTGTTTGGCTCATTTTCAAGACCACACAATTTTGAAGCTACACCTGAATTTCACTGTCATACACACACGTTCAAAATCAGGGGTTTGGTCTGTGTTCAGCTCTCACCCTTTTGTGTACACCAATACTCACTTTTTATCCAATGTAAAGTTTTGGCCATGGACATGCAGACATACTGACTACGTACAAAAAGAGTCCAACTGGCCACTCTGAAATTTATGCCAGGAACTTGACAGCTGCTCTTGCCTAAGAGGCTTCTGGGGTTTAAATTATTGCACTGCATTTGGGAAAAAAAAAGCAAGCAAGGCCTCTGGCAAACCACGGCCATACACCCTGTCAGGAAGATCTAAGGAGGTTAATTCCAGTGACGGGTATTCCCCATCATAAGGATATCACATGCTCCTCAAATGGTATTGGAATTTTATGTACTATAAAACCAGAGAAACCTATGAACATTTTTCAGGAAGAAGAATTCAGTGATTTTTGACTGCTGAAGACACCCCAGCAGTGAAATTAAAGTCACTCTACTGTGACTCTAACCCAAAACCGGGAGATATTTTTGCCCAGATAACCAGATGAAGAAAAGCATGTGCAACTGGAAAAAACTTTCGTTGTGATAATGGGGTTTTTACTGTGCAATTAGCTACACACCTTCAAATCAGAAAAATTGGCGACAATAAGATTATTCATAATTTAATAGTATTTATGTACCTTGAGTCTTTACTGTGTGAAATAAAAATGATGACTCAATTTTCCCACTTAGGAAAACCGGTAGAGCATCATTCCAGTCTCTTCAACTGTAGTGATTTCCCCAGCTGATTTTCTACCAACAGCATAAAATATGCAAGTACATGGAGAGTACCATGGAGGTTTTATCTCTTAATTGGTTTGTACATTTCAACTGGAATATCCAACTCTTTCATTGTTTTATTTTTAAAAATCACAGAGCTCCATTCACCTCTGTAAGGCGAACTCTCTGCATTGAATTCCCTTCATTGTTATGAAACCAGAGCAAACCCCTGTTGATTTGGTTTAGGTTTCTGGCACCATAAGTGGAGGACAATTTTGTTTGTTGAATATAGGTTGAAAAGAAAGTAAATCAAAGCATTCTCTGCTCGCAATAGGTGTTTGAGAAACTTTCTGGGTTGAAAGAAGCGTTACTTTGTTAAGACCTGTGCAGTAGCCTCCATATCAGATTTCCCTATCCAGCTGTCCAGAGGCCCATTAGTGCCTCTCACAATTATCAGGCTCACACTATAATTAGAACAGCTTAGGCTTTACTTGGGCCTTTTTTAAACCCAGATTTCCCTCCCAGCCGTAGCTGTCATTCAGAAGTACATGAATAGTATCTTTCAAAGTAATTTCGATTTTACATTATTTTGTGACAAGCAGGAATGAATTGCATTGAGATCAGCAGAGCAGCTCTTTGTGTTAAATGATAAACATGTTACTTACCCCAAGCGAGATGTTCTCATCTGGCGTCTGGTTTCGCCCAGACAGGCCCTGAGTCCTTTTCTTTTCCCAGTGACTGTCTTTATTTGCCTCTTCTGTCAGACACAGACCAGCCTGCATTTGCAGGCTTTCCGTCTCCTTGGGAATCTGTGTTGAAAGGACACCTTCCTGACTGGGAGACGGAGCTCTGGATTCCCTACCCTCTGCTGCAGCCTGGAAAGACTGTCCTATAGTACTTACATATCTGCAAAGTTCTATAGGATTCAACAGCTTGAAAAGGTTTCTCCTCAGACTTTCTGTTAAAGTACAGCCAGCGCGCTGTGCATTTCCCTCTGGCACATTCCTTCTCCCCTCCTCCAGCAGCAGTAAGCTTTCCTCCAGCATGTCCCCGTCGGGGCTGGTTTCTGTCATTGTGCCCGAAGCCCGACCTGTGCAAGCAGCACCTATGCCATTGGCAGAGGAGTCTACCTGGGCAGAGACAGTGTCCATGGGCTTTGGTTCGTCCCTTGAGGAACCTGCAGCCAGGTGGCCATTTCCACTAGTCTCTTCTTTACTTCTGGGATGTTCATTTCCAGTGGCTGCAGAAGCAACAGGCACTTGATTCTTCTCTTTGTCTTTCAAAATGGTACTTTTATCTCGGTAGTGTCCAACAGTGAGAGTCATCTCTGTCTGCAGAGCTGACTGGCTGTACATAGAGGGGTCTCTCCTTACGTTTACTCCTTTGATTTTTGACTGATGCTCACGGAAGCCAATGGGGGTATCCACAGGCGTAGTGTTATCTGACACTTGAAACACACAAGGCATTTCACTGAGGAAGTAAGCACACCCATCACAATCCTTACTCAGTTTTAGATCATCTTCATCATCACTTTCTAATAAAAATTGTAATTTCTTTTTCCAGATTTCATCTTCATGTACAGTAAGCACATCTGAACATTCAAAATACTCCAGGTCATCATCAGAAAAGTCATCACTTACACTTGTTACTTTCTCTGCATAAATCTCCAGAACAGCGGCAGAATTTTCAGAGTCATCTTTTACAAAATCGGTGTGATTTCCTGTGGAAGTGTCTGCCTGCTCACCGAGCAGGGAATTTGTGGTTAGAGGTCTGCCCAGCCCAGACTTTTTACATGCCTGGACATCTGCCAGAGATTGAGGAGATCCAGAGTCTCGTGTATTAAGGCAACAGTTGCCTGTGTGACAAGTGGTTACATCTGTGGGGTGGGAAGGCACCAGTTCGCTGCAGTATTCCTCTGTTCTTCCAGCACTGACAGCAACCACAGCGTTAAAATGAAGCAGGTCATCACCATCCTCTGACAAATCTCTTAGGCAGGAAAAAGTTGCCTGGGATTTAATTACATTTTTAACATCCATGTTGTCTTCTGCGTTAGGCAAGTGCCTGAGGGATTTCTCAAGTGGAGAAAAAATTCCTGCTTTGCTGAGCTTCTCAAGCAGTAAACAAATGATTTTTGAAGAGTCAGAATTTGGTGAAATCAGCACAGGCTCACCCTCACAGGGGGAACTCTTGCTTTGTGCAAAATGTTTCCCATTTTGCTCATTCTACCCTGAAGTCTGCCACAAGCTCATTTAGGACAACAACACATTCTGGGCAAGTTTTGTTCTTTGCATCTGGTTCTGGGTCAAGAAAAGTCATTTTAACTGTCAATGAAGTGGAGATCTTGATCTGTTCACCTGCAAGTAGAAGAAACACGGAGTTTAAAATTACTTCTGAAATGGGTATAGGTATTTTCTAAAAGGTGGTCAATTGACACATACTTGCAAGCACTTTCAAAACAAGAAATCATTATTTAAAACAAGATCAGACATTAAGGCAGTAACCCTAACCCAGCTGTCTATGCAATGGCACTTAATGGCAGCACATTCCAACTGTCTGGAGTGATCTGTGCTAGGAGAACAGATCCTTGAGCACATCCACACATCTGTGTGGCACCTCAACAGGGGCTTTAGTGCACAGCCTTTCAAATTTTCTAAATGCAAACAGGAACCTGCAGACAATATACATTTTCACATGTACACCACTGCTACGGCTGCCTGCTGTTTTGGTAGTCACATTGGCACAACAGCAGCCTATTCCTTGAACTGGCATCATAGGGATGTAAATCCCAAACTCTGTTTGTAGAAATACCTGGAACAACCAGCCTGCTTATAGTTTATAGGGCTATTTCTGTTTAAAGCAATTCTCTTGTGCTCTGGCTTGATATTTGTTATTCCTGTGCTGAGAGAACAACAAAATGAGGCAGGTTGGCTTCAATTTGCTGCTCATATTGAGTTTTCCCCTCAAACAGCTGTGCAGTAGCACAGTGGTGTGGCAATGCTGAATTCACATAAAACCCAAGTGAAATATACCAAAAGGCTTCCACTAGCTGAATCCAAAGAAACGTGGAATCATCTCTCTCTTCCTGTAACAAAGCCCTTGTTTCCTTAGCACTCCCAAATCTTGGGATTTTAGATACTTGAGATTTTTTGTACACTGCTAGGGGCGGTCTGGTTCATTGGTCACCTTGGAAAAGGTGTGACATTGGTGACATTGGAAAAGTACTGTAGCAGTTTCAAGAAAATTTGACCTCCTGGAGGATGCCAGAATAACAGCTCTGAAAAAAAGTGCCTACAATTATTCCAGAATTGTTGAAGAGCATCAGGAAAAACTTTCTTGCCATGTAATCCGATGAAGCCATTTAAAGACACCTCTGTTCATTCTCCTTTTCCTTCTCTGTGCTTCTGCTGTGGTGATGTTCCCAGCTCATGTCCCTGCCCTGGTCCAGGTCCCACAGTCCCCAGCCCCACCCTTCTCAGCACTGCCTCCAGGGCCACAGGCAGGGTCCTGCCAGTGCCCAGCTCCATGTCACAGGTACTGCAGGCTGACCAAAGGAGAGAGCGTGGAGCTGGGCTAGAGCCTGGTGGTGAAACAGCAGGGGCTGCATGGCCAGCTGCAGTCTGCCTCTCCTTAAAGAGCACTAAGCAACCAGAGATATCTTTGTTCCCTTTGGGCAAACCTGCCACCAACACCTTCTCCACAGTCACCTGGGTGGCAAAAAGCAGGGAACAAAGGTGGTTAACAGGAAGGACACAACATTAGATGTGTGACAAACAGTTTGAGGCCATGTGCACCAAGGAGCACAGACAAACAGCACATGGGGCAACCATACCAGCCTTTCTGATCGCACTCTGCTTTCCATTTCAACTCTAAGGAATATAAATATTCAACAGAACAAAAATGGAGCAGTAAAGATTAATCTTTTCCTCATCCATTTTATTACAGTACCATGGAATTACTCTCCAGCATTCAGCCTCTCCTCTTAAATATGCATTTGCCTAATGTTTCCTGTTGCATTCTTTCAGCGCTACTCTCATCTTCGCTTTTCAGAAGCCCAGATGTCTCTTTTCTCTTTTTTGGAGGGTGTAAATTATTTTAAAAGCATGGTAATTTCCCCAGCTGAAAAGACCTTTGGCAACACGTTTTTAATGCAGATTGACTAATGAAGAGCCTTTACTAAAGCCATTGTACTAGACAGTTATCGTTGTCTCCGTTTGGCTGCACTTTGACATTGTGGGGAAAAGAGCTGTCAGATTTCTCCATATAAAAATTACATTGGATTGCCATGCACTGTCAGATGCAACCACAGAAATGAAAGCAAAATAATGTTCCAGGGGAAAACTGCAATAAATTATGGATTTCCACCCAAGACAAAGAGATATTGTTTTTTTAAATTTGGGAAGAAAGTAGAAAGTATTAAGATTTTTAAAAAATTCAATTACTGAATTTAGATAGAAACTGGAAAGAGAACTTTTAGTATGAAACCCTCTCAGCTCGTCAGGAAAACTTATGACAGAAGATGCACAGTGAAAATCAGAGGGAAGAGGAATGGGAGAGACTGTGATAATTTACCATCAGCTGTTGACTAGTAACCTGAAAATTAACTCACTTCCTGATAAACTGGGAGTTGAACACTTGGCTTGCAGAAGACATGAGAACATTTAAACACGTCAGGGTGTTGTGGCTGCTTGTCCCAATTCCATGTAATCCAATGAAGCCATATAAAGACACCTCTGTTCATTCTCCTTTTCCTTCTCTGTGCTTCTGCTGTGGTGATGTTTCCAGCTCATTTCTCACTCTGGAAACTAATGATATTACTTGCTGAATCAGGTCCTGGCTCACAACAGGAGACACTGAAGCACAGCCATACAGAAGGAATTCACACACCAGGTTTGAGCAGGTCATGGAAGGAAATACACCTGGTTTGACTCTCTAATCTTCTGTAAACAGATCTTCCATTTTGTACTGACCAGAACCATGGGGAAATTTTATGGTAGCCCTTGAGGCAAATGAAACACACGTTTGTGCTCAGCAGGGTCTGCTGCTGCCTGAGTTCAGGGCCTGGGAACCGAGATTAAGGGAGAACAAAGCTGGGAGCAGCGTGAGAACAGTAACCTGACAACTGTGCTTGGGTGTGATTGAGGAGAGATATTGAACTGACGCAAACCTGCAATAGTCAGATTAACAAGGCAGCAAGAGGCAGATGGAGCTGCTTCACCAAAACCCTTTGATGGCAGGAAATTATCAGCGTTTGTGAAAAACAATCGATTTCAAATAATATTAAACAAAAGAACGGCTCGGAAAAGCATCAAAATGGCTAAAACAATCACCCAACGTTTCTGTAAGGCAAATATATAATAAAACAAATTCAAGTCAATTTTCAGAAAATATTTTTCATTTAAAATTCATACTCTGTCATAATTCCACACTGGTTGTGAAAAGCCTATTCACTATTCATAGTGAAAATATTGCCTGAAATTCCAATTCTAAATATAAAATTTGACTGATTAAAATTATTTTCCTTGAAATGTCAACATTTTTCCCAATTGGAACCTTATTTTTATATGTTATTAGAGATGTTCGATACTTGATCATTTATTTCAACTGAGACCAAAACAGTTTTGAAAAATTACACTTTAACATGGAAGGAAAAATATTTAAATTATTTTATATTTAGTAGGTAGTTTTGGAGACAAGGCCACTTCTACTGATTTCAGAAGGACCCGTGGGATTACTCCTAATGTCAGAAAAAAAATTAACTGACAAAAATATATAAACTTGGTTAAACTTAAAAAGTGGCCATTAAATTTCCTCTCTTGCATTGCATTTTTTCCTACTTTATTAAGTTATAACCAAAAAGAAAATCTTCCTTTAACAATTTCATATTCACAGAAATTATTTATACAGGAAGCTTATGCATTTTAGCAATGCAGGAGTGAATTTGTGCCTTTCTGTGAGGTTCATGTCCTCTAGAGCCAGTGGAAAAATTCCCTTTACAACCTCTCTGAAGCATTTTCCTCTTACTTATGATCTATTCATGGAGTAATCTCTGTTTTGTGTGCAGGCCCTCCTCAGCCCACACCCTTTTCAGATGGATTCCTTCCTATCTTTCAGCAGCACTCACTCGTCCCTGACCTTCCTGGAGATGTCCACCCACCCAGGAATCGCCTCCCGTTATCTCTGTGGCCTCAGCCCTGTGGCTCTGGACCGGTCCCACGAATTCCCATGGCACAATAGGCACCTGATTGATGCCCACACCTCGATGGAGCCAAGCCGTGATCCCTCAAAGCTGCCACTCAGAGCAGGTCCTGCCAAGGACCTGCCTCATGCCCACCCAAAGGAGTGGGAAGGGAGAGGATGAGTGAGCCCACACGGGGCATATCTCAGCAGAACACAGGAAGAATGACACTGATAATGCCACAGTGGTTCACATTAGGAAATAGCCTTTCATCAACCAACACTGTGGGCTCTTTATACCAAGCTGACAGCGGTTCTGCGATACCTGAAACATGAGAGAGAGCTCCAGAAACAGTGTGTGCCTCGGAGCACACGGACCATGGCTGCAGGAACTGAACTGCTGCTGGCCACACCAATTCTGGCAGAACCCTTCGGCTTAAGTGATTGAGGATTAACTTTCACCAAAGTTGTACACATAAAAAGGTCAGCCTTTCTCCGTTGTACGTAGGAGCACATGAGGAGGATGTGGATGTGAGCAACATGTAGTCTGCTCACCTGTTCTTTGAACACTTCTCCAGCAGACAGATCCTGTTTAGAGAGTCAGTGCTTGTGTGTTTTGCTTTTTAATCTGAGCTTGGTCTGAGACAACTCCCCAACTGAAGGCTGAGTTTCTTACTACGGCCTCCACTCCACAGGCTCAAGTTTGGGATCTGGAGTTATTCTTTTGCAACACAATTATATCCTATCCTATCCTATCTTAATCCTATCCTATCCTACTCCACCCTACCCTACCCAACCCTACTACTGTTCTTAGCAAAAGCTTCTTCTCCACCTGCCTGAGCATACTATATACATTCCCATACATCCCTTTAAGATAGGTTTTACTGGCAGGTAGCTAAACTACAAAGAAAGCTGGTCAATATAATTAGACTTCATTTAAGATGAACATGAAATATCTCCAAACCAAACCACCAATAACCACAGAACCTGTCTTGATGATGAACAGAAATGGTCATATATTACATAGATCCAACCAGAAAGCTTGCTGGTATGAACAGCAGGATGTAAGAAATACTGATTAAAAAAACAGAAAGCAGCAAAAGTGGAACAGAAACAATAAAAAAAGCAGAAAGGAATCTCCACCAACCGCAGGATCCCAAGACTGACCAACTACAGCACCATATGCATAACACAAAATCTGAGTGCCCTGCTTAAATGCTGCTATGTTCCAAGATTAATACTAATTCCCTTGCCATTCTCCCCGGAAATATTTCTCAAATATGTCTTAACTTTCCTACAGAGCTTTGCATATGTTTTGTTCAGCCCCTCTAAGAAGTCAACACCTATAATTCCATCCAATCCCATTCCCACCCTGCCAACTGTTTTGTATCTGGGAATATACACATTTTTTTACTCCTCACGCAGGGCACCTCTCAGCAGAGATCTTTTGAAGTTTAACATTTTTCTTCTTCCAAAGCAAAACAAAACATAAGACTTTTCAGTTATACAATAAACAGAGACATTACACACCAATTTACATTTCTTAAATGAGGTATTATATGCCCTGTATGGAAATACATACAATAGATTTATGATTTGAAACATATAACTTTATCTTTCTAAAAAGGTTGCCATGAATGTTTTGCTATGTTTAAATGCTTTTTTTTGATGTTCTCTGTTTAAACTTTAACAGAAGTCAAAGATTTTGAAAGTTTTTGGTTAAAAGTTTCATCAGCATTGGCATTGTGAATCTTCTAAGCTCAGCGCATCCCTAAGTACTAGCGGAATCAAGTTCCAGATTAAATTTCTGATCCTCCATTCCTGGTCTATACAAGCTTTTCAACTTGGAACAGCATAAAAACATTTTCCAAATGTGTTGTGATCATGGTTACATTCTTAAACTGTTACCTTGTAAAAGTTACAATCTCCGAGAGAACAGAAACCAGAATCCCAGAATTCATTGTGACTTTGTGAACTCTAGTCACCACGGGGCTATAGTAAGGATTTATACAGCAGCGAGCCTACTACAGAGTGAAATATTTGATGGGGTAGTAATGAGAATCCACATGTGCACAGATTTACAATGATGCGTTTTCTACTTGTTTCTTCACCTCACAGGAGTTCTGCCTGGTTCAGTTCTGTCTGGAATACAAACAATAACTATAACCACATTATTCTTCTCTAAGTCCTTCGAGATACCACAACCAAATGGAACACTTCAAGCAGCATACTTGTCAGAGTGCACAATCTCAGAAACTGAACTACAGAAACACTGTATTATCTAAACCAGTTATCACACTATCTATTGTGTTAACAAGGTCTAGTTAAGAAAAACATCCGTGAAGCTGTGGCTGTTCAAAAAGCAGATGTCTGGAAAATATGCCCTTGCCAAAAGTTCGGTGATATACTGCAGTTCTTCAACTGCTAATATCCAAGGCTTTTTGACAATGTTTTGATTAGTGCAGTACCCACTGTAAACAGCACTACAGTATAAAAACACCTCAGCCATAATTCATCGGCTAAATGGAATAATAAACGACTGGCTCTGGACATGTCAAACCAACACCATAATATAGAGTAATTAAAATAAGCAATCACAGCACAACTCTTAACACTGATCTGTCTTAATCTATTTTTAACATCTGTCAAGCATCTGACCCTGTCAGACTGAGCAATTCATGAAGCCTGGGAATCATCTATTGCTACCAAGTGACCTGATTTTTTTCTCAAGAATGGAGGAACTTTTTACCTAGTGAGTATTAGACCATGCAATAAATATTAAACATTTAAATAAAAATGTGTTTTTCAGGATACCTGGTATCACTTACACACTCTTTAGAGAAGGAAGCTTGCTTTCGTACAATTTTTGCAGTTTTGTCTTACTGAGACTTGGTGGAAATAGAACCAGAGTGTAGTTTCAGAAACAGTGAGCAGAATTCCAAAAGCAACACGTTTTTTAAAAAAAAATCTATCAGGATAAGCAAAAATGGCTCTTCTTTAGCAGAAGGAAATAATAAATCCATTTCCTGGTCAACAGCAGCATAAATCACTGTATCCATGTAGTGCATTAATAATAAAGTAACTTGCTCTTCTTCCTTTATTTGTCTTTTATGATACACATTCTATTTGCTCACAGGAGAAAAAAGCAGACAAGTAATTTTTAAAGTCCAAACACCCCGACCCCTCACTTACCCTTGAGATCTTTGTGGACGTTCTGGCACAGGCTGGGCCTTGGCTGGGCCTCCCTGCTGGAGACAAAGGAGGCTGAATTTTTGCATGCTGTTGGGAGCTGCAAGCCAGCCGACGGCTTTGGTGGTGTTTTCGAGTGTGACCTCAGCATAGGGAGTCTGATCACTGAACAGTCTGACTTTTAAGAGAGACTATTTCATTACATGCAGCAGATGGCCCTTCCTGGGAAAACCTCTGCCAGACAGGGAGTTGGCAGTGAGGAGAGGGCACATCCTACTTCCATAGAAGTCCATAGGAATTTCCTAATGGCCTTAAGATAGAGGAAGTGTTGGTCTTAGCTTTTCATAACAAAGCACTGGGTTGTTCTTTGAAGCACGTGCCTAACTGCTCTCCTGAGCACATTGGGAATTTCTTACTTGCTGGAAGTTAAGCACACAAAAGTTCTGCTGAGCATGAGAAAATCCACAGTGCCTAACAAGCAGGCTGAGGAAATCAAAGGTGGACAGCGGACTTTTCACAATCACTACACAGAAATTCACCTAATGATTCTCATCCCTCAAAGGCAAATAAGTGAATCCTGAAATAAGAAAGTATTTCCAGTCTTGGTACCCAAGGAGATAAGTCTCACACAGGAGGAACTGGAATGACTTGTACAAACTGCCCTGAGCTCAAGGGATTGGAAGAGGCTGAAAAGCAACTTTTGTTGCCAAGTTTCTCCTTAAGCATTTCGCAGGACATGCAGCTAAAACTGGTTATGAGATACTACTGTGCTAAATACTTCTTGCTCCCAGTGTTATCTAGACAGATAGGAAACTGGTGTGTTCAGCAATAAATATAGCACCTCCAACCACCCTCACTCAGAAATAGCAACAAGGATATCTATGTTTTATATAAGAGCCTAATAGTCAAAATAACCCCCAAAGAAACGAGAGGCAGCCACATTCAGAATAGTTCGGGTTGGAAGGGACCTCTAAGGGTCATATAGTCCAACACCAACATGGGCAGGGACACCTTCCACCAGACGAAGTTGCTCCAAGCCCTGTCCAATCCGACCTTGAACACTTCGAGGGATGGGGTATCTACCACCTCTCTAAGCAACCCGAATGCTTGATCACTGATTAAAAATTTTAGTAAAATTACTTTCTTATGCATTTTCAGTCCACTTTGAGCAAGTTGCAATACCAGAGAGGTGAGAATTCACCTCAGATCATCTGCCCATTTTCAGTGATGACGATCACTAAGGGGAACATCTCCTTGGGAGGCTCCTCCCGCCCCTCCTTTCCCTCGCTAGAAGACGCTAGGTGCCTGACCCTTACGCTGCACGCTTGGAGAGTGGCAGCAGGCTGAGGGAAGTTGTGTCAAGGTGGAGAGTCCATGGCCGTGCTGGTTGCAGTTGGATAAAGCTGTTTCTCCTCAAAGCGAGACCCCTGCCCTCAGTGTCGTCTGGGCTTCGTCTGTTTACTCCCCAGCTCCCGGTTCGAAAGCCACGTTCGGCCTTCTCAGCGTCAGATGGGGACGCTGCAGGAGGTCTCGCCCCCGCAGTCGGATACACAACACTCCCATTTCAAGACGGGTACAGCCACACCCGGTCTGTTCCCTCACGGTGTCCGCAGGACCGGCCTAGGGGACACCGCGGCGCGGTCCCCTCAGGGCGCGGCGACCACGCTCTCCTCAGCCGGACCCCGCCCGGCCGCCCCGTCCCGCGCTGCTCCGCGCTTCCCCGCGCGGCGCTTCCTTCCGGGCGGCGGCACCGCCCCGGCGGGCAGCGAT
>VZTD01002386.1:50652-83169 GCA_013397725.1 Rhagologus leucostigma
CAGCGATGGAGCGCGGCGCGGCGGGGCCGCTGCCCCTCAGCCGCCTGGCCGAGCCGCTGCTCCGCAGGCTCAGCGAGCTGCTGGACCGCGCGGCGCCCGGCAAGGGTTGGCGGGAGCTGGCGCAGCGAGCGGGGAGCCGCGGCACGGTTCGGCTGAGGTGAGCGCGGACAGCGGCGGGGCGCGGGGCAGCGGTGGGTGTTTATCTCTCTCAAATCCCGTAAAACACTGAAAGTCCACTTGATAAGTGAAGGTATCACCACATATTGAAAGTATCTCGCCCCTAGGTTTGCGTGGCACTGTAATTTAATGAAAGAAACGTTGATGGATCTTTTTAGTGGGAATATGTAACCTTGTATTCTCTTTAAATAACTGTCATTATTTCCCATATTTGTGTTGATTGAATCCGCTGTGGTTGAAAGTGCGTGAAGACAACACCAAAGTTGAAATCTAAAGTTCAGACGCAGTTAACAGCGCTGCACAGTCGGTGGGTTAGGCTGGGCTCCAGCAGTCACTTGTTTTAACAACTTTAAAATCAGTCTTCCTGTACTTTGAAGTTAAGAGTCTGACTCACTCTGTACGGCTTCTGAACTAGGCACATGGAAATGAAAGGTGCTGTACTACGTTTTCTGCTGAGACTTTAAAAGTGAAAATTAGAAGGTTTCTTAATACATTAGCTGAGAATTGTGAGGTATACGCATCTCTTGTAGCATCCCACTCACTAAGTTTCTGTCTGTGGATGTATCACTGAATAACCTCTGAACTCCTGAAGGAAATGCTGCAAATACGTTCAAATCAGCTAGGAGTTTCCCATCTCTATTTTTAAAAATATTTTTATTTATCTACAAGTGATTGTTAACCCAGGTCCTTTCTGAGAAAAAAGTATTAAGAAGGTCTCTGCCGTGTCTTTCTTGCATTATTCCGTAGTCCTCTGGATTTGGAGCAGTGTTCCCTCCAGGTGCTCGAGCCAGAAGGCAGTCCCAGCTGGAGTCTCCTGAAGCTGCTGGGAGATCGAGGCTGCACTGTGGTGGAGCTGGCAGAGTCCTTGCAGGCCCTGAAGCACACAGAGGCTCTCAGATGTCTGAGCCATTCAGGTCAGTTCTGGGCTGTGCTTTCACTGCAGCTCTGGATTTACACTGGAACACTCAAGTAACGCGTTTTCTACAGTAACTAAAAACATCTTTAGTGCTTGAATTCTCGTAGTTGGGATCCAGATGATTACCAATGTAATTGGCTCATTGTTGCAGTGTGCTATGGCCAATTCCCTGGCCAGCAATAACATAGCAGGTGCACTGGATTAATACCCACGCAGCCTGGGAGCCCTGTGAGTGCCCAGAGGGCTGTGCGAGATATACAGATCACTCCCCCATAGCTGGCCGCTGCCATCTCCCCCCTTTTCCCCTGTATTTGGTTTCTCCATCTGGAAAGTTCTGTATCTTTTGGTCCCCCATTGGCCCCCGGTATTCCTCTCCTCCCACGGTACTTCCCATTGGTTCTGTACCCCTTGCCCGCGAGAATTCAAACCCCGCGTCTCTGCCTCATTGGTTATCTTGTATTCTCCACTCCCACTGTGGAAAGGATAAAGTGTCTGTGTAACGGTCTCCCTCGGGCTTCCGCGCGGGACTTCCAAGTTGATTAAACCCACTCCCATTCTCCCACGCAGAAGCTCCCTCCGCCTTGTTCTTACCTCCTCAGCGTGCTTGGACCTATTGATGGGTTAGGTGAGTCCAGGCTGGAACCTGGCCAACCCTCCCGTGCGCCCGCAAGCAGCCTCCGCCACCTTTTCTCGCGTGGGTGGGCGCCTGACACTAGTGGTCCTCGAGCTAGCCGAACAATATAGTGCCGCGGCAGCTCATCTGATTCTGAGGTCAAAAGTAAGCCAAGCCTTCATGCAGTATTGTTGCAGACTTGGACTTGGCTGCATGGGTGTGCTGGGTGTTGCCCTTCTGTCTGCTGACTGGGGTTTGGTGTCAGCCTGTGCCACTGGGAGGTGCTTATGGACCTGAGGTGGACAGACAGGTAGTGCAGCCAGCACTTGGGTCTAGAGGTGTCAGTAACTTATCCCAAGTGAAGGGGAAGGGTCCAGTTAGGGCAGTTGTGGTACATGCTGGATTTGGTCCAGCTTGCTAACTGGACAGATAAACTAACTTAGTTTAGAACTAGATTATTTTCTGCTAACACATGTGTAGGAAATATAGAGAAAGGTAAAGGGATTTCTAAGAGGGAGAAACAAAAGCAGGTTTTAAGAATAAAGCAGAAAGATTTGAGGAAACAGCTTCGCCTGAGAAAATATTAAAAGAAGATACAATTAGAATATCCAATTATGCATTAGAACAAGGACCCAGGAACAAAGAGCCATGTTTCTAGGCCTAGCTGAGAGAACTTTTAGAAGTTGCAAAAAATATGCTTAGAAAGAAAGAGAAAGTTAAGCTTAATAATGGAATATTATGCTTTGTTATATAAGGTATAACACAAGCAGGTATTGTTTTAACAAATGTATGTGCAATGTAGAAGATTGGTTGAAACAGCTGTCTGTAACCTCTAGAACTACTGCTATTGGCTGAAAAGCTTTTAAGAATGCTCTGTAACCAGGAAATCTCGGGTTTTTGCCAGCAACGCGAGCTTGTATTATCTCTGAGGTCTCCTGTCAAGTTTATGAGGCGAATAAAATAATATAAGCTCACAAAGCGTCTGTCCTGGCTCTTCCGTCCCGTTTGTTTGAGGCGGCACACATGGACTTGATGATCCTTGTGGATCCCTTGCAGCTCAGCATAATCTGTGATTCAGTGTGGTTGTTCACAAAGTCTAGGAAGTGGGGCAGCACAAGGAGATACATGAATAGGACCATGTGGATCAAGTGCTACTTGCTGTAGTACAAAACCAGAGCCCTCTCTTAGGTCCTTCTTCTTCAGGCTGGGGTGAAATTCAACCTCCTGGGAAATGAGAAAACTTCTCTTTGAATGAGAAGTGGAAATGAGACTGGCAAGCTCCTTGCCGTGCCGATGGCTGTCCTGTTCTTTGGACTGTGTGTGAGAAGAAGCCATGGGCTGAGAACCATTGTTAGGACAATCTTGGGATTTTTCAAGTCTATTGTAGCAATGCTTTTCACTCTTCCATCGAGCGAAAGTGTTTACCAGTGTGTTGGCTAAGGATGTAACAATTGGATTATAGGTAAGATTATGAATACTGAATTCGCATGGTGTATTTCAAAGTCTGGTAACCATAGATGTCACTTTGCCATCTTCAAAGGTAACTCTTATGCTCTGCATTTTCCAAGGAAAATGGAAGAAGTATTTATGTTTCCTTGTAATCAATCACAAAATTGAGCTGGAAAGTTTTTCTTTTTGAACCATTAAATTCCACAATACGTACAGGAAGTGACTGTGTAGTGCTGAATAAACTGCAGGAAAATAAATGAAACTGTGAAGAAATTATGGATCCGATTTCTTAGAACTTGTTTGGAATGCTTCTGAGGAGTGCAAAATACTTATCGTCCAGTGAATTTTTCTGATCTACATTCTTAAGAGCTGTTGGTGGTGCAAATCAGGAGAAATTTATTTTTTAAAGTGAAAGTTTTGGAAAGAGCAAGTCTTCTTAATTTTTCTGTCCTTTAAATTGAAATAGTATAATTGTTGTTTGTTTTGGTTGTTACAGGATTGTTATGCTCAAAAACTACTTAACACACAGTTTAACTGCGGAAAGCAGCAGAGGAAGTGTTATATGAGGAACTGAGGTAGTGATCTCCAGTGCTAGGTGTAGAAGGAAGTGATTTTGGAGTAAGTAAGGCAGGGAATTTTGAAGTTCTGCAACTATTTTGGAGTAGCTGCTGGTGTGTTCCACTCTTTCAGAGTAATCCTGGGTGTGGAAGCAGCTGATAGAGCCCACTGCACTGCCAGGCAAGGTTATGTGATTTACAAATGCCATGTGCTCTCTGTTTCAGGCTGTTGCCTACATGAGTTCTGGTCTAGTTGTATCGTCCAGAGCAAAGAATGCTTCAAATAATGATATTTAAACTTTCTGTTCTGCAGTTGACTTCCCCCCCTTCTTCTGATGACCTTGGCTATACCAGTGGATCTGTTTTTGGGATCATGCTGTAACAAGATCTGTAATGGTTTAGGTTAAGAAAATAACTGCATCATATCAGGGTGGTGTCAGAGTTGCTCTCCTGGCAGTTAAGATTTGAAGTGGAAAATTTTACCTTGCAGAAAACCCCAGCCCTGTGTTCTGCAGGAGTCAGAGGCATAAAACTGAAACTAAGGATTCAGCTCTAAAGAGTCCATAAGGAATAGCAAGAAAATGCACTCTGTTGGACTTAAACTCTGACTGCTTTGACTTCCTCAGGCTGGGCCTAATCTTAATCTGAACAGCTCAAAGAAATTGTTGGGAGTGAGCAAACACTTAAAATTGGGAATATCTTTCTAAAAAGGGATCTGTGATACCACAAGACATACTATTCCTTTAAAATTAAAATATCTGAATGATCTACTTTAAATCTTCTGTGAGCTCCATCAAGTATTGATCGATTTGAGCATGGATTTTGTGTAGTGGAAGACAATTTTGAATGTCTTAAAGTAATATAACTAATTACTACTGTGCATGTGCACAGTACAAATTTGCAAGTATATTTAATGGCAGAAATGTTCTTTGCTCCAAGGGCAATTTAAATGCAAATATAAATTATGGACTTGTATTTCTTCATAACTTTCCTATGTGTAAATTCTGTCTTAAAGGTATAAAGATTGTTGTACAGCCAGACTCTCAAGCAGTGCTCTCTGGTCAGGTCGTCAAGCTGTGCTGCTGGGCAACAGGACACCCATTTGTGCACTACCAGTGGTTCAAGCAGGAAAAAGAAGTAAGAGTTCATAGAGAATGTAGGGTTTTTAAATAGTGAAAATAACACATAATGATTTTGGATTGTCCTTTTTTTTTAAGACTGTTATTCACAATGAGAGAAGATTGTTGTATATACTCATAAAACCAAAAGTTTAAGAAATGCTGGATAATGATCCTTTGAATGTGCTAAAACAAAACGATGATTCTTTATATTCACACTACGTCATTGCTGGGGGCTGTGAATGTGGAATGGAGCAGAAAAGAAGTTGTAAGTTCAGTTGTCTCTCAGCCTACAGTAAGTTTCGAGTAAGTGAAGGAGTTGAGGATGGTGTTATGGACTTGGAAATAAATATTATAATGCTTGATCCTGGTTTAGATTAAACCAATCGAAATGGAAGTATTTTTGGTTCACCTGTGATGCAGGTTCCCCATGGTAATTCTCCAGAACTGGTTTTGAGTCCAGTGAGTGTAAAGGATTCTGGCTTTTACATCTGCCGAGTGAACAATGAATCTTCTTTCATGTTCAGTCGGTGGGCACGCCTTGAAGTTTGTGAGCTTCAGGATATGGCTCATGGTGAGTGGCAAAAAGCCCTTCTGAAAGTGCCTTCCCGCTTCCTCGAGGCACTTGGGTCCCTGTTGCTGTGCTTAGGTTGTCTCACACTTCCTTTTCTTTTTACTTCCTTTTCATTTTTTAAAGGGAGCTTAATGGGTTTGCCTGAAAACAAGTTGTGCATTTGTATTCAGCCTCAGCCACAAAACCTGACAGTGGGGGATGCTTTGGTACTAGAATGTGGAGCTGTTGGAAACCCAATTCCTCGTTACCAATGGTTCAGAAATGGATTTCCTTTGGCAAATGGGAGCAAAAATGTCTACACAGTAAGTTACTCCAGTGGGCCAGCCTTGGGAGCTAATGTGTGACCACCTTGAGCTTACTACAGAAAGTTCTCTTGAAGAAAATAATTTCTCCAGAACCTCGATAACTTCTGACTTGAAGTGCTGCTTTTAGTTTTTTTACTCTTTCTTGCCTGTGGGCTTAGATGCAAGGCTTAAATACCTGATGCAGGTATTTTTTGGAGGTCTGTTGGGATGATTGTGATGATGCTTGCATAGGTAACTTACGTGGATGTGGAACATCAAGGAACATATTGGTGTCATGTATTCAATGACCGGGAGGATGAAGATAGCAAGAAGGTAGAAGTCATTATAGGTAAGGGGTTTTTCTATTTCATACAGGTCAGCTCCTTTGTCCATTTCTTCCACATCATTAGAATTTATTTTTGAAGCTTTCAGTATTAAGCCAAGCACATGCCTTCTATATTTTAAGTTTATCCGTTTGTTAAAACACCCGTGCTTGCTTCCAGCAAATGGAATTTTAGGGCTTTGGGTTTTTATGGTAACCAGCACAGGAGTGCTATCCCTTTTTTGCATTGCCAGTATGGATGTGGCTTGTTAGCAGATCCAAGCTGATTTATGCTTTTTGACAACTAAAAACCACTTTAACCTGTGCTGGGGACATGAATTCTGTTACATGGAGTCCTTCAGCAATCAGGACAGGTGAGATTGTTGATTTCAAGTAGAATGAAGGAATAGAACACGTTTCAGTGCATGTGTATTTGCAGTGAACTGAAGAGGAGCAGATCTGTTTGTATAGCTTCCAGATCTAGCTGGCAATACTATTATGTAATTTCCTAACCTAAGAAACACCCTAGTTTAGTACTCCTGAGTTTCAGGAATAATTACTGTACAGTGTTATGGTCAATGCAGATTTACACTGCTGTAAAGTGAGCCAGATTGCAGAGCAGCTTGACAGTGCCCTTTGTCTTCCACCTTGTGTGCTAACTCTCATAACTGAGAGCTCTTGTCTTCCAATTTTTTCCCCTCCTTAAAACACAAGGAAGGAAAGCTATGGCAGTGGAGTGCACAGAAGGTAAAGTAAACCTCTGGTTGTGAATCAGTTTTAAGAATCAGTGATGGGGATGACGGGTTGTTGAGTGTGTTGCTGAAAAGCATGTGTGGGTTAAGAGATTGGGTTTAAAACACTGATGGATGATGCAACAGTCCTTCTGCACGTGCTTCTCTCTTCTTTGCCTAGACACCATGATCTAGAGCACACAGGACAAAAACCAGGCTACTTTCTTCTTTTGTGGTATTCAAATGAATGTAAAGATCTGGAGATTTCTTTGGTGGGGCTCAGGAGGCAACATCCTAGCAAGAAAATCTGGAGATGTTCAGGAACCTGGGTGATCTTAGAGAGCTGGCTAGAGCTAGTTCCAGTGTCAGCTCCATGTCTGCAGAAGTGTTTCTAGCAACTTCCTTAGGATGATTTCTGTTCTCCTTTGCATTGTTGCAGTGGGGAGGAAGAAGTGTGTTGTGACCTTTAATGTTGGTACCATCCCTTGACTACTGAGCATCTCAGAGTCTGCAATATTCACAGCACAGGGGATTGTGTACAACAGCGTGAGGCTGCTCCAAGAGACCACTGGTACTTCAGAGATGTTAGTTTTCTTTTCCCTGCTTTCCAGTGTTCTCAGAATAAAGAGATGAAACCCCTGGTAGCTTAGAATGTTTGAAAACTTTGTCTGAAGTCTTTCTAAATACAGATGGCTTCCCAAAATCAGATTTTTTGCTCAGGATGTTGCTTTTTCAGTAGCCCTTCAAACATCTGTTCTTCAGTTGGATGATTCTGATTCCTTGTTCCTTCAACCTACTTGCATGCCTGTGGGATTGAGGTGTAGTAACTGTCCCCCTCTTTGTTTTTACATCTACTGTACTGCAATGCTGTGTCTAGCACAGCTTAATGTATTGCTATAGGATTTTCTCTTCTCTGTGTGGAATAAACACAAAAGGTTTGATTTGCAGAAATGCAAAGCCAGAAGTATTTTAGAAAGGTAGTTTGTTTTCTGTGTTCAGCTTTGTTTAATAATGGCATGGCACTTACATTTTTACTAATAAAATGGGGTTTCTGCTTCTTGTTTAAACTATGATTTTATTGGTGTTTTTCTTCGCAGAAGGTTTAAGTGATCTTCAGGAATCGGGTAAGTGATAAGTGTTGAAAAACTTCAATTTTGCATCTTCATTTTATGTTACAAGTCACTGAAGCCTCACTGGGTTGCAATACAAACTTTACAGTATTTGGATGTATCTGTAACTGAGAATTGAATAGGAGCTGGTATCACCCTAAGAGCAGCACTGCCTTCTAGTTCCAAGAGATTTAACTTGAAGCATATAGAGAATCATAGGGGTGCTGTTTGTAAAAATCACCCGAGGCTGCACATCTGCTCACACAGATACAAAGGGAATTACCTTTCTTGTCTGTGGTTTCTTGAGACTCTCAGTTTTAGCACATTGCTGCTTTCTCAGATAATTAAGGTGAAAAAGATGTGAGGTGTCTGGCTGTCACTCATGATATGCTGAATGGCATATTTCTTACAGTCATGTTGGAGTCAGCCAGTGTGATTTGAAGCCTGTTAGGTGTTTATTATAGAAGTGTAGATCCATAGTGCTGCTCCAGAAGGGATTATCCCTGATACAGTTTTCCCAAAATCTCAACTTGCAAAGATAGTTTCCTGGGTTAGACATCAAATACATTTATGTTTGCCCAGCCTCAGTTTCAATCACTGAAGGGCTTCTGTCATACAGTGTGATGTTATCCAGGTGTGTCACTTTGGCACACTGCTTACTGTTCCTCTTGGCACAGCACTGGCTCTGCCACCCTTCTGTGAAGTACAAAATAAAAGAATTTTCACATTCAGATGGTAATCCCTGCTAAGCATCCCCCACCTTGCATGTCTGCATTTTGTTTGAAGAGGATGACCTGTTCAGATGTCACTGAAAATGCCAGTGTGCGGTTTGTGGGGTTCAGCATCTATTCTTTCTTAATCTATAGAACTAGCTATTCACATCCTGTCAGGCTGTGTGCTGGAAGAGGGTGAAGGAAATCAGCTAAACAACAATATCAACAAAACACCCCTAAACCCCACCAAAAAAAAAAAAAGGGCTTTTTCTTGCATTAAACTAGTAAAGTGTTAGACAAAGCAGTGCCACTAGACTATGGCTGTGGGGAATGTGCAGTTCATTTTCTGCAGTCACTGACATGCTGCTCTTTTTTTCTATTTCAAGCAGACCCACAAGAAGAGTCAAGTCACAGACCTGTGGGTAAGTAGTTTTGTACTGAAATGACTGTTTGTATTTGACATCTAGGAAGCAGATTTTGCTGCTTCTGAGTACTGCTACTACTGACACTGCCAGTGCAGGACCTGTGGGGCAAATAGAGAGCTGCAGGAAGGGAGAGCTGTCAGTATTTGTGTAGTCTGTTTACAATGCTTGCTTGCCCTTTCAGGAGTAAACTGTGCTGAGGGCACCAGTATTTTTAGTGACCCTGTGAAATGTCTGCAGCTTCTCATCTGTTTCAGTTTACTGCTTCATATTCCTGTGCCCAGGCCTTAGCCAGTGTGTTACTCCATTCCTTTGAACACTGAGAGGCAGTGTATTGGAATGATGTGATAGAAAGGATTGCTATCCTGTCTGCTGAGGAAATGCTGTCCTTGCAAGCTCAGCTCTCTCTCTTCCATCATGTGGATGCTTTGATGCTGAGCTGAAGCTCATAAAGAGATGGATAGCACATGTGCTATGAAGAATAGTTGCTAGGTTTTTTAATCACATTCTTAAATTTGCACTGTAGATTTGAGTGGTCAGGCATGTTGTCCTGTTGATACTGAACCAGGTGGAAAGGCCGCTGGCCTCTCAGAAATTTATGGCTCTTTCAGGTTCATCAGTGTGAGAGAGAGTGTAAGTGCTCCCCTCTCATGTGGATAACTTTTTTTCTTCAGGCTGGAAAGAGCTGAGCTGTGTTGTTGATGTGGGATGACTTGTAAAATCACTTAAAATATTGTGCCTGAAGTAAAATTGGATACTCTTTTCACTTTGGAAAACCTTAAATTTAAAGGTGTTGAATCCATGGAATATATAAAGGTGACATGTTTTTTTCTCTGTGTGTCTTGGCAGCCACAGACAAGGTGGCTCTGTTAATAGGAAACATGAGCTACTGGAATCATCCCCAGCTTAAGGCTCCAATGGTAGATGTCTATGAATTGACCAGTTTGCTAAGGCAGCTGGATTTCAAAGTTGTTTCTTTGCTGGATCTTACTGAGTCTGAGATGCGAAATGCAGTGGATGAATTTTTACTTCTCCTGGATGAAGGAGTTTATGGTAAGAACACGTAAAATCCCTTCTGAAGGAGGTCAGTTTTGTATGTGTCAAGTAGCAAACATCTGGTATTTGCCTCTCCTAAACAAACTTCAGGGTAAGTATGATGCATGTAGAATGGGAAGAAGTTTAAAGGCACCCACCTGCATATCCTCTGACTTTGGTTAAAGTGTTATTGTTCCTTTACTTTTAGAACAGATCAAATGTTTGAACTTCTTTCTTTAACCACACCTAAAACTGCAGTGCAGGCTTTTGTTTTCTTTGGTAGTACTGATAGTCCTTTTTTTGCCTAGATTTGATTTTGGGGGACAAAGGACAAGACAGATGTGGGGGAGAGCATGATGGAATTAATGCATGGAGGAAAAGCCTTCATGTCTTGCATGGAAAAGGCCAAGAGTGACCTGGTTTGGAGTGTAAGAAAAGTTCTTACATTTTCCACTGACTGCCACTATTTTTTCATTTTTCTGAATGCTAAGTTTGTATAAAAAACTCCAGGAATTATTTAGGACGGAGAGCAAACAGTTTTGCCAGGTCCCCTATTTAATAGATTGCAGAATTGCTGTAGTAAAAGTCCATTTGAGAAGACATTATTTGATCTCTTTCTGGAACACAAGGTCAGCTTATTTCTTAGCATAACTTTTTTTACGGATATGTTACCTGATGCTCTGTCTGTGCAGAACTGGCTGCTCTGACATTTGGGCATTTATATCTGAGCCAAAACCTGCCTGACATGAAGCCTCAGTCTGGCAGGAACAGGAGGCTTTTGAGAACAGTTTGCTTTTTTTATTCCCTGGGGAGTAGATGGGCTTATCTATTTGGGTGAGCTTTGAGATTCTTGCACCCTCTCAATTGTTCTCTATAACTGTGGACATGAATGTAGAAAATAAAGTACTGAAAGGCTTTAATGAATTTCTCAGCAGCACCATATGAAAGCTCTTACATGCTATATTTTTGCAGTTGTACTTTTTCAGCCAGCTGATATAAAAGGTAAGCAGAACAGTTTTTCAGTGGTGTTTGGCAATAACTACTTCAGTTTAAATCATCACTTTGTTCTTTCTGCATAGTGGCTGTTAATGGCTTAAAGCCTATAAAAGATGCTGTCAATGCACAAATAAGTAATGATTTATTGCCTTTCTAGCGGGCATAGCTTCAAATAGAAGAGGCATAGGGACTACTGCTGTTTAGTCCCTGCTGCATATAAACCTGATGCCTACTAGGTTGTGTAATTCTGGCTTACTGCCAGGAAAGTGGCATTTCAGATGCTGGTCCTTAAGGGCAGGAGTAGTAAACAAAATGATGATGATTGTCTCCTCTGATGTCTTAGCCTGTGCTGTTCTAAATGTAGGCTGCAATTAACATTGTATTCCACACAGGGTAAAAGCACAGACCCATATGTTTGAAGGGCTAAAAATATTTAGGCTGCTTTCTTTTTAAATGAGAGGGACTGGGGGAGGGAGGGAGGCAGATATCACTTAAATGCTGACGTCTCTGAGGAACTTGAGCCTACTTAAAATTGTTGTGTGCGAGTCTCTGTTGAGGCCCTCCAAACACATTTACTCTACTTACCCCAGGTATGTGCAGATTTATTTCTGATGTTGAGCTCAACATATTAACTGTTGCAGGTACTTGGCACATAGCACAGTCGTCTGCCAAGGACAGAAAAGGAATGTAGTCAGTCGGTCCAATTACTTATAGAATATACGCTCAGATACATAGAATCTCAAATATAACCCTGATTTAGGTCCAGATCCAAACTCTGGAAATCACATTAGGACTTTCCTTTTAACTCAGGGCCTGACAAAAGGTCATGCAGTTGCACTTCATACCCTATTTAGCTCTCTTGAAGCTTACCAGGCTCAGGTAGCCCTCATATTTTCATTTCTTGTAGCTGCATGTAATGAAAAGGTGAAAACATCTAGAATGCCCACCGCCATGAGCTAAATTAACAGTAGATCATCGTAGTATGTTAGGGTGGGACTAATTTTGGGTTTTATCTGAATGTGCCAGTGTTGTAGTGACTTAAATTTCTCAGCAAATTTTAGTAAGAATAACAACATAACAGTATTGTATCTCCAGCCAGCATAAATTGTCGGATTTCTGTTGACATTTATTCAGCTGAGCACTATATACTAATTGCAGATCTGACCCATAGATTGCTTTGACTAGATAAATAAAAATTCTTTTTAAAAGATGGAATTTGCGTCATTAAGGAAAACCAGCACTGGGAACAGGTAATAGGAAAATTCAGTTAAATCACACAAGCCTCTGGTAACTGCATTTTATGGCAGCAGAGATTATTCATTCTAAGATCACCTAATCTTCATGCAAATTTATAGGACTTTAATATTGGACATTTTTATTCATAGAAGGACAATCTAAGCCCTAGCTTGCAGTTCCCTTTCTCAGGGTTGAGAAAAGATTTTATTCCGTGATCGGGTTGTTTTTTTTCTACAAATATTTTGCATGTTTTATTGAAGATTTTAAATCTTAAAATTTTGTAGACTGTTGTGTAGTGGCACATGAGGGACATGATGGCAGGATAATCATTTCTGGCTAGGTAAGCATGCAAAGAGTTTGTTTGTTTAGTAGACCCAGAAGAGTCATGAGTCTGTAACTAGGAGATACATCTGCAATCAACTGAACATGAGCCGTTGGTAGTTTGGTAATGGGGATGTGCTCTGGAGTCCTACCAAACTCTTCAGCATTTTTTTTTCTGTCTATAAACTGCAGACTTACTGCTGCTCAGAGCTTTGTAATTGCACATGTGGAGAAGATGTTTTACAGTTGGCACATTTCCTTGTTCCTATCTGCGAGTTACACATCATCCATGACACACTGTTACTGTTAGAGGTCATAACTACTTAGAGCATTTTAAGAGTATTTAACTTGGTATGTTTGAGCAAATATCTAACTGATTCTATTGCATGTGTGATTTTTGTGCTTCTTTTAATTTATTGTGTTTGTCTATTGTGGAGTTGATGTTAATGTGGCTTGGAGTGGCTTCAGTGAACTCCCTGGCCCCCAGTCAGAGCTGTGCTTGACGGTTTAGACCTGCTAAAATGGACAGAAGTCTCTGATGCACTGCTCACTGTCACACGTCTTTTGAACTCAGGTTTGTTATACTATGCTGGCCATGGCTATGAAAACTATGGGAACAGTTTCATGGTTCCTATTGATGCCCCGAATCCCTACCGCTCAGCAAACTGCCTGTGCGTGCAGAATATCCTGCAGCTGATGCAGGAGAAGCAGACGGGACTCAACGTGTTCCTGCTGGATATGTGTCGCAAAAGGTATCCCCTGCATTCCTGGGTGGTGAGAGCTGACCTCAGCTCTTTAGGATCTTAACAGAAAGCTGGGCCTCCTGCTGATGAGAAGTCTTTAGGCTGAGAATTAATTCACTGTACTGCAAAGTTCATGGTTCTGAGAATTTACAGCCTGCACCTGAGTGCTTTTAGCATCAGTAGGATTCATCCACAGACTTCTGCCTGTGGCCTTGGATAGAGAGGTGAACCTGGTGGTTAGACTTTGTCCCCATGGGTACATACCTGCCTCCTGATTTCAATGACATTTATTTCTTTTTTGTTGTTTTTTAAAAGTTATAAACAGACTGATCAGATAAAAGTGAAATTGGGCATCTTAAAGAAGAAACAGGACCCTTTTCCCTGGCATCATTGTCCATATTCTTCATTACAGGGAGGAAGGAGAATCCCTGTGATCAAAGTAACCTTAACTTAGCAGAAGGGCTCAAATGAAGTGCTTATTTTAGAACTCTTCAGAGCCATGGATTTTGCCTCTGTACTGAGGGTGTTATACCTTTATTTAGAGGTTAAAACCCAACTGATTTATGGGATTTTTCTACACAAAGTACTGTATTCTTTCTATGTTGAGAAACTACTGTGCTCAATTAAACTTGCACTTGAAATCAGCTCTTCAGTCAGCACTTCTGGCAATTGGTCTCTGAGGAATGTTTCATAAGAGAAAATTGCTGGTGCTTTAGTATCTGTGGAGCCTCTAAACTTCTCTGCTAATGAAATGCCCATGACCCAATTCAGCTTCACAATCTGCTGTCCAAATAGAAAATCCATTGACATAAGCCTCATACTAACATCACCATGTTTGGAGGGGAAAAGAAAAATTTTAAAATCATGCCATTTTTGAAATAACCTAAAATGGGTGGATATCAGAATTGTGTTTTGCAGAGATTGCAGCCAAACTCTACTGGTTACTAACAGCATGCCCTTCTCTGGGTAATGCATGGTACCTCTGTCTTTACACTGCCCTCAGGCAGAGTGTTGATGGTGCTGACTTTTGTCTTTTAGCAGTCAGGATTCATTTCAGGCTTGTAGGAGTGAAACAAATTACTGGTTCTGAACTCTTGCTTTTTTTGTATTTTGAATTTGTTGCCATTATTAGTTCTCAAATTATTATTTTACTGTCTTGTGTTTCCATTTATTACAGAAATGAATACGATGACACAGTTCTTATCTTGGATGCTCTGAAGGTTACAGCCAACATTGTTTTTGGATATGCAACGTAAGGAAGTTTTTCTTCTTCTGTGCCACAGAAATGACTGAGATTGTATAGCTGATCTTTTCCAGAACTGTGCTGTGGGCCAGTAACCTTGGTCACTTTTCAAGTGCAAAAACTGCTGAACAGAAGTAGTCAAGAGCTTTACTAAAGTTGCCTATAATAAATTTAAGCTCCTCATATGAGCAGTTTGATGAACAGGTCTGGTCTGTGATGTCATCGTAAGAAAAAGTTCCATGAGCTGCTTGCAAAGGAACACAAAGAGCAGGTTGGCCTTGAACGCAACCTGGTTTTCAAATTGTAGGGTTTCTTTTCCCCATTCCCAACATAAATTTACTGTTAATCATGCAGGTTTTTCAGTGTTTTTTCCTTGTCCAATGCTAATGACCTCACAGGTGCCAAGGAGCAGAAGCTTTTGAAATTCAGCAGTGGGGGTTGGCCAACGGAATCTTCGTGAAGTTCCTGAAGGACCGTTTGTTAGAAGACAAGAAGATCACTGTTCTGCTTGATGAGGTTGCAGAAGGTGAACTCCAGCTTACTGCACTAACAGTCCCCTCTGCCTCCATTACTGAAAACAACTTTGCTTCCATGTCCTTCCTCTCATGGTGAATGTGTTACACTACTTAAAGCTCTTTCTTGTCGCATTTTGTTCAAGTAGCAGGTGCTACTGGGCAGCATATTAACGACATTCCTGATGCTGAGCTTCTTTAATAGTGTTCAATTTTATACTTTCCTCTTCAGTGAACCTTATTTGTTCTGAGGGTCTTTCTGCATGGAGCTTTGAATTGTCCATCTACAGAACTGTTCTTCTGTCCTGTGGTGCCAGCTGTCTTGTGGTAGTCCAGTCGTTTGTATGTTCATTTAAACAGTTGACAGAATCCTGCTTGCCTAAGAGTGATATAGCAATTATAATGGTTTGTTCTCTAAGTGCAGTAAAAAGGGCAATGCACTGTGTTAATTTTCCTCGTTCAGTGATGGTGTTTTTGAGTTGATGGGAGAAGCACTAAAGTGAAAAGTGTGGAGGGAAAGCATACTGCTTCTGTGCAAACATCTGCTCCAAGCACAGAAGAACAGTGTCAGACTGGTGTGTGTAGGTGCATCAGCCCAGCTCTGCCCTGGGTTCAGCAGCCTGGGACAGCTGCAGGTTGCAGAGCTTTGTCTTCTGTTCAAGAGTGCAGGGAAAGATTGACTTGTCAGGCAGTGTGACAAGCAGTGCTGTGAGTATTCGCAGGTGTTGGGTGTCGGGGAGTACACGAGTGCTGTGCAGACAGTGCCAGAGAAATGTTCCCATTAAGTGTTCCATGGAAACAGCCCCCGTGGAGAAGGCTGCAGCATGCTGGCACCGTGGTTCCTGCTGTGCCTTTGCCACAAGAGTGCAGTGCTGGTTCATGGTCAGCTTGGTGGCCACCAGATCCCCAAGGTCCTTCCCTGCAGAGCTATGTCTCAGTAAGTCAGGCCCTTTGTGGATCTGTGCGAGGGATTATTCCTGCCTGGGAACAGAACTTGGAGTTCTCTGTTACTGGACTGCATGACATTCCTCTCTGCCCAATTCCACAGCCTGTCCGGGACCCTCTAAGGAGCAGTACAGTCTTGTGGGGTATCAGCCACTCCTCTCAGTTTTTAATCATCTGCAAACTTGCCAAGCTATGTACTCTGTCCTGACACATGGGTCATTAGTGATGTTGTTAAATAATCAATATTGGGCCCTTGTAGCTAAATTTAAAATACTCCCCTTGCCCCCAGTTCTTTAGAATAATCTCCTCTAATGGAATTACTCACATTCTTGAAATTAGTCACTCTAATTAGGACCTTACCCAGTCAGAGCTCTGATGCTGCTTGGACTGGCTCTGAGGAACAGGGGAAGATGTTGGCCAGGCCGCATGCGACCCCTCGGGGCTCTGCAGAGCTGCTTTGGCCTTCAGGGAAGGAAGAGCTGTGCAAGGAATACTTGTAAAACTGCAGCTTTTGATGGATGTGCTGGCTCTGGCATAACCACAGCAACCACACAACATTGCTGGGAGGTACTTAATTTGGTTGGAATTGCAGCAGCATTGATTTTGAAAGAACCTCTCTGCATCTTGTTTTTAGATATGGGCAAGTGTCCCTTTACCAAAGGCAAGCAAGCCTTGGAGATCCGCAGCAGCTTGTCAGAGAAAAGGGCATTAACTGATCCCGTTCAACAAAGCACATCTTCAGCAGAGTCTCTGGCACGGAACCTGCAGTGGGCCAAAGCTCATGGTACAGTACAGTCTGCTTTTAGATGGTCCTACTGCCATGATGGGAGAAGGGAGAGCCTGTACTATTGAATGGAAATGGAAGAAATTCAAGGTTATACGTGCATTTTCATTACTGTGTTCAGCTGGAAGTATTTGTGTTCGGGTTTACCCCTACATGAGATAGTAATGAACAAGGTCACGTGTAGAATTCATGGATATTCAGTATATTTAAGACCACTCAGACACTGGAGGAGAGACTTACAGTCTCCCAGTAGTGTGTGTCTAGCAGTGACATTTGTAAGATGGCACTGATCTCATTCTAAAGTCATCACCTAAAATAGCCAGGTGAACTGTATGGTAAATGTGCATGATGAAAAGAAGTTTTCAGTGTAGACAGCTAAGAAAAATAAAATAAGACTGAGATGAGTTCCAGGCTTCCTAGGCTTCTTTTAAGAAGGGCAGTGGAGTTTAAGACCTTTTTACCTTTTTCACCTGAACTTGTTGGAGTACATTTCAAATTTCTTTGACAGTTGGGGCAGAGGGTCAGGGATGGCATTTCTAAGACCACTCGTAGGAAGACTCTTTCAGAGATGCAGATGTTTATTTGTGATACCAAGGGCTTAATTCTTGTTTGTTAAATGGTTGAAAAAGAAAAATGCATATGCTAAGTTTATATTTAGACTGTAACAATGTGTTATTTATTGGTAGAGCTTCCAGAAAGTATGTCCCTTCAATTCCAGTGCGGTGTTCAGATTCAGTTGGGGTTTGCAGCCGAGTTCTCCAACATCATGATAATCTATACACGGATAGTAAAGAAGCCCCCTGAAATCGCAGCTTGCAGAGCCCACATTACAGACTTCCCACTCGTAAGTGCTTCCTGCTGCTGTCTCGTGATCTTGCTCCACTGAAGTTGAAAATTTTCTGTTCCACCCGTATCAAGCTGCATCTTGTATAATAAATTGGTTCTAAAGTGCTGCAACTTCTCAAACTGAAAGAGATACTATTTTATGATCTACAAATTCTATACCGTCAATTAAGTTCTCTATTTTTTCTTGCAACAGGACTTGGATGTAGATCCTAAAGAGGCCAATAAAGGAACTCCTGAGGAAACTGGAAGCTATTTAGTATCAAAGGACCTTCCCAAACACTGCCTCTACACCAGGCTTAGTTCACTGCAAAAACTAAGGGTTAGTATCCACTATTCATTACAGGTTTGTGCAGATAATTGACACTAATTATGTTGCTTTGCAGTTCTGTTGAGGCAGCTGTGCATTGGTAGTGTACTAAGTCCTTTGGAGGGAAAGAATGGACAATAACACAGTTCAGTGACTTTAATTTCACAGCTTAAAAGTAAAAGGCAGGGAATTGATGCATATGCAGTCCTGAAACCGGCGTGCAAGGCCCTTTGTATTTTCCAGGCCCGTGCTGAACTTGGCCAAGATGGTTATTTTTGTGCAGATCACCTCTTGCATGCTCTGTGGGTGTTCTATGCATTTTAGGAAGAACGTGACCTGAAGCAGAGCTGTCTCTTACAAAGTCATTAGTAGGAGATGAAAGTGTTGTGTATCACCAGCCTGTGCTCCTGGGCACACAGTTTTTGGAAGGTTCTCACTTCAGCAGACTGGGGCACTGCTAAGTGTCTCTGTATCTTTGTGTCAGAAACATCTGTGCCAGGCACAGCCTGCCATCTCTTCTTCAGTGGTTTTGGCAGTTGAGGTAACACAAGTGCTTCTGGAAATACAGACTGTTCAGTGAACAAGTAGTGACCAAAAGAGGACCTCAGGAAACAAGGCTTGCCCACTGTGTGTCTCTAGCTCCTAAAATGGTCACTCTGCTTCTCCAGGAGACTGGAGCCTCTCTAAGGGTTTCCTGCAGTGTTTATTTGGAGAGGAAGTATAACTTTTTCTCTCCCCCTCTTTCCTCTTTTACAGGAACACTTGATCTTCACTGTTTGTTTGCACTATGAGTATTCAGGAATAGAAGATACAGTGGATGAAAGAAAGGAAGTTAATGTTGGGAAGCCCCTTATTGCTAAATTAGGCCTTCACCATGGATTCAAAACCAAGAACTGTCCCCAGACCTGTTGCATGCCTGGTTATCTTTTTCATAATCCAGTAGAATCAAGTCCAGAGGCAGCTGAATACTACATGCCTAGTCACTGCCAACCCAGTTCCTGTCTAGGTGTTTACCATCCAAACTGTGCTTGCTCAGCCAGCATCACACAACCAGAGGCATGTTCCTGCAATGGGACTTCCAGGATACTGGCTTCAAGACATGAAGTACAGCATTATTCACCCACTGTGGAAAAGAGTAATGTACCAGTAGAGACCACTGATGATACTGTTGAACTGGAATTCTTCCTCTCTGACAGCCTCAGCTTCTCTGAACAGCAATAGCTGGATGTGTTTGGAATAGACCAGAGTGGCATCCTTGAACAGAGGGGCCTCCACACTGCCTCTCCATCTTCTGGAGTTTGGAGACTTCAGGACAAGGCCCTGGAGAGTCTAGAGCAGGTGCTGGGAATGAGGTTGTGATGAAAATTTTTCACATCCTAAGAGACAAAACTGGACTGATAGATTTTTTTTTCCACTTATTATTTGTTGTTTGATACAGGGAAAAATCTAAACTGCTGAGAGTTTCCTATTCCGTTCTTTGGCCATTGTGTGTTAGGATCGGTCACTGATGTTCCAGTGCCTTGGTTGGAGCCAATAAGCAGCTCTGACTGCATTCTCCTGTCTCATGGTCAGATGTCCAGTGTCTGGCAGCATCTGAGATGGATTAAGATCTGTGCGAGGAACCCAAAACCTGAAGAGCCAGCAAACTGGCATCACTTTTATTTGTAAGAGAGCTACAGATTATCAGAGGGAGCAAAGTCACAGAACCATACTGTGGTGGATTATTCTTCTTACGATTTTTTTCCTTTTACATAACACTCTTTAAGATTTTTGCTGATCTGTTATCTGGTTTATCATGTTCTGGAAGAACACTAACTGGAAAGATGACGGCAAGTGCCTGCTCATAGCAAGCAAGGTATTGTATGGTCAGTCTCACAGACATGCTGAGGGCTAAAAGTGGATGGGCAAGAGGAGTGAAAGAAGAATCACAAGTGATCTTTTTTTAGGTCTTTGAAAGTCTTGATGCAGAAAATGCAGAAATATTGGGGTGTGGAGGAAACTAAAATCAAAGGGAGTTTTCAGACAGGGGTAGTAGCCTCTCCTGCACTGGTGATATTGATAAGTAGTATTGCTTTAATTAAGATCCCCATCATAAAAATAAAGTAAGTGAGTGCTATTGAGGCAGACAAGCCAATTTCAATCTCCAGTGGAGAGTGCTGTGATCTGGTGGCCTAGCAACATGCTGGATGGGCACTGAGTGATGTGCTGGTGTGGCCATAAAACTTTTGAGATGGGAATGTTAATGCATCTTTAACTAGATTTGGTGATCTTCAGGTTGCTCTGTGCTGAAAGGTGGATTTATGTTCATGGATAGAGCTACTTCCAGGATGACAGCCATGCTTGAAGTAATCTATACATGAGCTTGAATTTCTGTTTTCCTCTTGCAGGATGTTAAATAGTGCCATACCTATTAATGAATGAGATGTACCTGCATTAACTATTCTGTGCAGTTGACTTCTAAATCGGATTATAGCTTGAGACATGGTCTAGGAGTGTAATATTTAGCTAATACTTTGTCAGTTTCCTAATTTGTATAAAAGCTTATTCTTTTTTCTTACTGTGTCATACACTGTTGTCCACAAAATTATGTATCTGTGCATATGTAGTTGCTATATTCTTCTACTCCCTCCAGCCTTAAAAAGCCCAAAACTTTATTGAAATAAAACATGTAATAAAATAATTTCCTTAACAGAAAAGAAGGGGAAATCTGAATCATGAGCTTCAGCTCAAGATACACAGATCTGGGCCTGGGCTGATACCCCTGCTCCTCAAAGCTCAACCCTTGCCTCTTGAGAGGTGCAAAGGCATTTGATGAATTCACTGAACTCGAGGGAAATCTTTAATAGGTACCCTTGGGCATATTTGTATATGCATGTGTATGTATATGCATGTACTTTTGTGTGTGTGAATTGATTTAAATCCCCTATGGGAAGTGTAGTATGGATATTGCCATCTTAGATCTAGAATTAAATTCCTGCTGTGCTTATAGGAATTGAACCATTTCAAAAATGTTAAATTAGTCAGCAATTAGGTGCTGCTAAATCCTTCAGGCATAAACCCCTGCCCAAGTCTGAACCCTGTGACTCAGCAGCAGGGCCTCCCTTAGCCTTTGGCATCCATGGTGCCTGTGTAAATCATTCTACATTGATTCTAGACAGATTTTCCTCTGTGCGCATCATCCATGTAGCAGTTACCAGAGTGAACCCTGCCATTGAACCTCATCACCCTTTTGCACATTTACATTAAACCTGCTTTTGCTAATACCTTTAACAGAGGTTTTCTAAGTGACCTAAACCACTCAGACTTGTCCAAATCGTCTGACAAAAGTCTGCCTGTGGCAGTAAGAGTATGTGGAGGAAAACTGTCTGAGCCCTCCTTAAAGAGAGAGTGGTAATGGAAAGGCATTTGCTCACTGCAGCAATGTCTTTAGGAACTGCTCTGTTTTAATCTGTTTTTTAGTGTTCAGAATTAAATACTCTGGTTCTTCAGGGCAAGCTGCAAGCAGCACCCATTTCCTTTGACCCAGGTCCAGGAAAGCACTTTAAAAGTTCAACAGGCATAAATTAATTTAACATTTCAGTCTCAGTGATATTGGTGGGATTAAAAGACATGCCTAAACCTAGGCAGTTGTTAAAGCTCTCTGGCTTGTGGTGCCCTTTCTGAATTGAAACCTCAGGGTTTGTTTTTTTCCTGCAGTGCAATTATTTGGAGATAATTATTTTTTGCTGAAGTATCTGGTATACTAAATTACTTGGCCCTCTGCTTTAGCATTGCTGTATGGTTTTGTATAACTCAAGTGTTTGTTACCTGGGTTTGGACGTTGAATAGGTTTCGAAGAAAGGTTTAAGGTAATCCTTAAAGAAACTCAGGCTTCTCTAGCAAAAGAAGGGTTCATGTGCTTCAGAAAGGCCAAGACAATTCTTCCAATGTCCCTCACCACACTGCAGTAAGGTGGGAGTGCATTTACCTTCTGTACCTCCATAGAGCTCTGCAAGCTGACTCCTCTTGTTATCCTGAGAGTCCTGAAACTGTCTCTGGCTCCAGAAGACCATCTGCACCATGGAACTCTTCAGTAGGAGATTTCAGGGCTAGTCTTGCTGTCTCTGTAGTTACGGCCTTGGTTCATGCATCAACTGCTTTTCCTCATTCTGTCAGCTAATGAGTAACTATGGCAGCTCTCACATGCAGTAAGCTCCTGGGCTATGTTCACCTTGACATAAATTCCTCACTGCTGTAATGCAGATATGTTTCAGTATTACTTCTTCCTTGCATAGAATTTTAATTCAGGCACAGTAAGATCTGCTCACTTTTTAGAGTGCAGCATTTTGAGCTCCAAGGTTTTTGCTGGGAATTGGAGATATGTTTAAAGTATCAGGTGGAGGAGGACGGTTTGGGAATTTCAGGGAGTTTGGTTTGTTGGGTTTTTTTTGAAGATTGATCATTTAGTAATTGCAATAGTCTAGGAATGGAGTGAGGACACCTCCATGTTGTGGCAATTAGGCAGTTACTAATTTCTAAGGTATTGCTGCAGCAATTTAGTCATACCAGGCTTATTTTAAGAGCTAATGAGAAGAAATGCTGTCTCCCATCCTGGTTGTTGGCACTCAGTGAGAAGGAGCCCCAGATCCCTGTGGGGGTGTGTTACCACAGCGACCAGACTCCGCATCTGCAGCGGATGTGGGAGGAAGCGGCCAGGCCTTCCCCATCTGCCCTTCAGACAGAATCTGCTGGCACCCTGCTTTCAGCTTTCAAAGTCACTTGCAATTAGGATGAAAAGTCTTCAACCTGTTAATGCAAATTACTTCACATAAGATGAAGCAGCTCTCAGATGCTTCTTGGGCTCTCTGATGACTTAACGTGGTGGTTATGATTTATTTTCTCTCTCTAAACATGAGCCAGCTCTGCTTCCTGACATCCTGTAAGAAGAGGGATGTTGACTGTGTGGCAGGACAGCACAAGTCACAGAATTACTGAATATGCTGGGTTGGAAGGGACCCACAAGGACCATGGAGTCCAACTCCTTGCCCTGCACAAGGCCATCCCCAAGAGTCACACACGGTGCCTGAGAGCGTTGTCCAGACACTCCTGGAGCTCTGGCAGCCTTGGTGCTGTGACGATTCTCTGAGAAGCCTGTTCAGTGTCCTACCATCCTCTGGGGGAAGAACCTTTCTCTAATACCTAACCTAAACCTAACCTAAACCTCCCCTGCCACAACTTCAGGACCCATTCCCTTGGGTCCTCTCAATGGTCACCACAGAGAAGAGATCAATGCCTACAGAGGTAGGCACGTCTTCTGTGGGTTACCATCAGGCAGCCTGTCAGAAACTGCTTAGATTATTCCCCTTTGAATGGGCTGTTTGCCAGAGCTGTAGGTGTTTAAAGCAGTCCCAGGAGTCTTCTCTGTTCACATCCTGTCTTCCTTGCGCCTGTCAGCTCTTTTCCTCTCTTTCCCCTTCTGTTGAATGCCAGTAGTATGCATGAGAGCTGCCTTGCAGAACCGGGATTGGTCCAGAAATTTTTCAGGACTGCTTTGAGATATTCATAACGTACCAAATCCGGTATTTTTTTGGTCTGTAAGACGCATAACAGTCTTTTAAGAAAATACTGGTTTGCTGATTCTCAGAGCTTTGTAGGCTTTGTTTCATGCCTGCCTTAAGGATATGCAGAAAACTGCTGCAGATTCTGGTTCAGTGTTGCAGCTGCAAGACAACACGATTTTGAAACACCCATTGGATTACCAGCTCTTATTTTAGTGGAAGTTGTGGGTTCATTTGATTCAGAAAATAGCTATGCTTCATGACAAGCCACTTACCCATGCTGGCAGGTAGAGAACTGCAGCTGTTTGCACCTCACTCCATCCCAGCACATAAATCAGAGGTGGGACTCATTACCACTGCAGAGCCTCTCTGCTGGTTTCTCTCTTGCTGTCTGCACTGGGATAATCCAGGTTTTAACATGGGTACAACATGCTTTCCTGTGGTGGGATACACAGGAGCAAGCTACTTGCCAGCTGGAGTGAGTTTTACTTGGAATGAGATGTTTTACCCTCCACTCTTGCCTTGCCATCAGCATCTTTTTTCCTTTTCTGATCTGCTGAGAAGAGCCACACGCCCAGCAGCCCTTAGTACCCTGCATGTGCTAGGACACCTTTACACCTCCCATCATCCTGTTCTATAAAACAATCCATGGGAACTCCTCATCTCTGCTGCTGGCAATTCCAATAATTCTTTCTTTTCTTTATAAGCTCTGATAAACAAAAACCTTTTTGTTGTTGTTTTGTGGAGACTGTAAGTTTCCAAAAATGGAAAAGTTCTGTCTGATGTCATGCAACAATTCTTAACAGAATATGATAGCAAAGCAGGATTAAACTCAGGTTTGTTACATAAAGGTTCCTAAGAGAAATAACTGCCTTTTCTCAACTAATTTTGTTTACAGTTATTTTCCTTTTAGACTTATTAGTGACAATATTTTCTTATTGCTATAGTCTTGATGCTAGTCAGTAGTTACAATACAGTTAATATATAATATATAGTTAATAATAGGGCTGTCTTGAGAATGGTATTAGTCATGTTTTTCCTTATACAAGTGATCCTGAGTCATTGGTGACAGCAGCTTCTCAAGCTGGCAGATGGTGGCTCTGTAAGAAAATGTGTTTTCTTGCCTTGCCCATCAGTTCATTCCCAGACTGAGCAAAGAGAACTCGGTAGTAGCATCTGTTGATGGAATAGTTCCTGTTAAACTCCATCTGCCTGCCAGCTCTAGGATGTTCAAACTGTGGTGTATATATAAGGTACAAAAGGTATAATTAGAATTCGGATGTATCACAAACTAGAGTGGGTTTAGTTATGTAAGACAGACATTTTTGGACAGCTCTAAGAAATAATAAAAAAATCTCATTAGTAGAGAGATGATGCTCAGCAATTGCCTTTTAAGCCTACATTATTATTTGCACCCATGCAGTGCAAGATGAAGATTTTTGACTGATCTGAAGCCAAGCCAGTTCTTGCATGGTGGCTGCATGGGAGCCTGACTTCTGAGGCAGAGGTCTTGGAGGTGAAGGGACAAAGACAAAAAAAATTTCTGGGGCTGGAAGGGAGGATGACCCCCGCCAGACAATGTGAGCCTATAATTTGGCCGAGCAGATGCAGGCAGCCCCCAGCACTGCCACTAGTGACAGCAGCGGGTGCCTTGCCATTGGGTCATGGTGGCCACCACGCTGCATGGGAAACCCACACTCAATTTTTGGGGTAACAGGGCAGAGCAGTTGGGGGAATGTGTGCCCCCACACCTCATGCCCCACAGGGAGCAGTGCTCTGTTACTGGAGGACCCTTCCAGGCAAGTAACTCTTCTGTAGCTGTTCTTTCACATGAAACAAGCCAAGAGTCTGCCCACCTGCCCCTTTGTACTGCAGAGGTGAAAGCCATCTGAGACTGCTAATCTGGCTGATGGAACTAAGCATGGGCTGCTGCTGAGCAGTGAAACCCTCGGGGCTGGGGCTGGATGCTGCCCTGGTGCCTCTCCCCTCCTCTGTACCCAGAAGATCATCCTGGTCTCCTGCCTCCCTTTGTGAATGGGAGAGGGTTGTCCCTAGCCCTGGCACATCCAAGGAGCAGTGTGGCATACCACAGGGTGGTGTGGTATGCCAGCACAAGTCTTTTCCTGACTCAAGTGTACTCTCAAATATTTTTGGTGGTGTCGGTTGTTGGCTACTTTTAACACTTCTGTGGCTAGTGATGCCATGATGATTTTTTGCCTTTTTTATATACCCCTTTTATATACCCTTTTATATAGCTTATATGTATCCTTAGTGCTTTAAGCCCACATACTTGTAATTCTCTGATAACTAGCTTAGACCCAAAGTTCCATTAAGCCAAGAGACTAAACATCTTGGAGGCCTCGCAGTTAGGGGTCAGAAAGCCCCAGACACCAAGGTCCTCTCTAGAACACATGCTGTAAACCAAGATAGGCCCATCCAGGGGGAAGGTTCCTCAGGACAGGGGCTTCTCTCGAGCCTCTCATTGGGGAATCTTTGATAGATATGCTAATTTGCAAGGTCTATAATTGTATATGCGAATCATCGTGTGTGTGCATTCTGGAGTGCATTTCAGTGCATTCTACCTGGATGTGGTGCACCTAAGGATCCTTAAATAAATACCACGGTAAAACCCTTTTTTCCCTTCTAACCATGTTTGATTTTTAATTTTAAGACTAGGAAAAGGCAACAGTAGCAGAGCACTCACCAGGTGGGGGGCGCAGCAGCTTCCCTCCCTCTCGCCGTGCTAACACAGGCAAAATCATCTTTGGAGCGTGGGTACTGCCAAAGCCCAGTAAGGATGGAGTGAACTGGCAAGGGCGGGATGTGTACCTTGGGCTAGGGGACTGCCTGCAGTAGACCTTGGGGGTCATGTTGGCAGGAGAGAGAAGCTGCCAACAATCTGTTGTTTGAGCTGCAGCCAATAGCCAGCTGTTACTAAATTCTGTCTGGTGGGAGAATCAGTGCAGAGGTAGCAGTATTTGCAATTTGAAAGAAATTAAAATGGTGGTAACAACCCCTGTCTGTCCTAGGGAGGGACAAAAACCCAGGACATGCCAGCCACCAGCCCCAGCTGGGGGCATCTCTTGCTGATCACTGTGTGTTCAGGGATTTGTTCAGCAGACTTTTATGGCAGCAGACAGGGAAGTTTGCAACACGGGAAGTAGTGTTGTTACACAAACTAAAAGGAATTTGTATAATCCTGACTCATCTTCGGTAGGTGGGGATGAATCAGATGTTCTTTCTCCAGTGGGAGATGCCAAGGACCAGCACGGAAAGTATGAGTGCTTGAAAGACTCCCTGGCCATGCTGGCCACAACCCAGCAAAGCGCCTTGATTTTAACTTTGCTTCCATTGTAGGAAGATCATCGCAGGCAGCTTCGAATCAGCAACCACAGCCAGGCTGAGCTGCTGCTGCCACCCTTATCTGTGAGGACAGCGCTTCCTGAAGTAAACAGAGGAAAAGTGGTAGAAAAATCACTCTTGGATTCCTCCTTCTTTTATTATGTGCTTACTCCATTTTCCAGAGTAGGGTCTGGAAAGGCAGAAGTGCAAGCACAGCTGCTGCTGGTCCTGAGTGCCTGTGTGCCCATTCCTGCCTAGGAAGCACACAAGCACCCCTTGTGTCACACGGCATCACCCCCAGTGCCCCTCTCCCCAGCTGTCCAGGTGCCAGCCCCGAGCGACCAGCAGGAACCCCACCAAGCTGTGTGATTTGGGATGTATTTCTCAAGGTCATTGACACCCAGAGCTATGCAGTGTCTCCCACTTCTGAAGACCCTCCCAAAGCAAGGGTGCACCTGTGCCTGTTGCGTCTGTTCTCCACCCACTTGGGTTCTGGAATACAGTGTCTTCTCTCACTTCTTGGTCTCCTCTTCCGAGAAAGAAGTGCCTGGAGCACACAGATGGTGTCTGCCCCTGCTCACGCCCATAAGTCATGGCAGCAGTTGTCACACCTTGCAAGACCACGTATATGTAAACTGCTGGGAGTTTCTGTCCTTTACTTCACTGCTTGAAGTGATGTATTGAGTAGTTTGGTAGGATATAAACTCAGCTGCACCAAGATTTTCTGAGAAAATTGTATTAGATAACATCTAGAACAAAATTTAAGTTTTGCAGCAACACTTGCTCTCCTTGTGTGGTTTGCAGGATCACTGCATGGGTATTACTCATCTTCCACCCTGTGTTCAGGTTCAGTGCTCTCCTTTTGCTGGCTAAATGCAGGGAACACACAGCACAGGAGCTGTTGATGGCACCATCTGCAAAAGCCTAATGGCTCATTCATTAAGCAGTGGGAACCAGAACCGCCACAGTCTAATCAGATATTGTACGATGAATAATTCAGAAATAATCTTCGTATACTTGAATAAATATCAGGAGGAGGAAGGAGAAAGCCCCATACATATGGCACATTAAGGGAACAAAACAGGCATTCTTCAATGCGCCAGGCTGCTGAGCTCTGTGGTACTGATGTTAATCACACAGGTGGCTAATTCCTGATAAGGAACTGACTAAGGGGTTCTGGCCCAGCACTCAGAAGGTGTTCGTAAGTGGAAAAGAGCATAGTGCACACAGAAAATCCAAAACTTCATCAGCCTCGCATTCTGCAATATACCTGTGGTCGTGTTGTGTAAGCAGCTGGGGGACTGAGTTTGGGAGGTGATGGCTGGGAAAACACAGGTCCAAGTCTGGCCTGGGGCTGTGCTCCTTGTGCTGCTGGGCAGATGGCTGTGATCAGGTGTATGCTGTCCCTCAGCAGCTCCTACCTGCACACCCTGAGCTGCTGACCTGGCTAAAATACTGGTGTGGTGTACGCACAGCACTGAGTGACCAGTGCTCAGGGGAGCCTCAGGGTGGTAGGTGCTCTATAAATGGTGCATATAGACATGAAGTGTTAGGGTACATGGTTTTTCACCAGAGCCTGTAGTGACAGGAGAAGGGATGACAGTTTTAAACTGACAGAGGGCAGGATTAGATTGGAAATAAGGAAGAAATTCTTCCCTGTGGGGGGAGTGAGGCACTGGAACAGATTGCCCAGAGGACCTGTGGCTGCCCCACCTCTGAGAGTATTCAATTTCTTCAAAAACAGTACTCCTGTGCAGAAGAAAGGCCTTTCCAGCTTTTCACAATCATCAAATCATACAGGTTTTTCCATTTCATTTTTCCTATTTCATATCTAGAAATGCTTGGGCTTGAAGGCATGCTTTTGCCAACAGATGTAACCCTGTGACACTGCCTCCACCTGTCTGCCATGACAGTGTCACTGCTTGGCAGCTTGAGGATGAGCCAGCAAGTGCTGCAGGCATACGGCCTGTGTACCAGGCCTGCTGCATGTGCAACACTGAGTCTTACATACGTGCAGATTTTGAGCAAAGCCCTTTTTTTCCCACTGGGACTACACTTCATACTACAGTGCTCATATGTAGGTGAGTGCCTGAGGTGTGTGTGCTCTGCTCTTGCCTATTCAGAGGAGCCATGACCTCTCCAGCATGGCACAGCACGGTGGTTACCTCATACCTCCCAGTATATGTGGAAAAACTGAGGTACTGACTGTAACTTCTCACAAACAGAACAGTTTTAAGCCCATGATCCTCACTAACCAACTCTGATTTCTTTGGATAATGCTTAGTTTGCTCTGATTTGTTAACAGCCAGGAAAAAAGTATAATTAAGCCCTGACAAATCCTCCTCGCTTTGTATTATACCTGAATCAGCATCTCTTTAACATGATTAAAAATGGGAGTCTCTTGTTGTTAAAGACATTGCAGTATTTGGGCTTTTACAGCATTTAACATCCTGAGAGTCATTAGGGTTTCTCACTCTTCATGCTACTTGGGCATTGCAAATGTTCATTGTGTAGTTAAAGATTCTCTCCTGCAGATGGATAACATGAATTGCCAACTTCCGTGAACACATTCTTTACATCTGGAGGAAACTGCCTGTTGTGGAGATGTTCCACAGCTCTGGGCAGTGTTTGTAGCTTTCTCCCTATCAAAGTCCTTCGTCTTATCTCCTATGAGATCACCTTCTTTTAATAAATCTCATCTTTTTAAAAGCAGTCCTGGAGGTTTTAGTCCAAAATGTAATAGGAGACATATTTTAATAACCAGGAAAGGCAAAATTTTTTTTCCAAGAAAATATCTGCAGATTAGTGATAGTAGCATCTGAAAAGAGGAAGTTTGATTGCAAGCTCGTTTTTAAATATTGAATGTTTAAATATACGTGGTTAAAGGAAACCACCACTGCATCCTAAACAGTAATAAAAAGAAAAATATAAGTATTCTAAAACAAGAAATGCAAGCTTCTGCTCTGCTCTTGTTGATCATATGTTACAAGAAATTTTATGGTGAAAAATGCAATGGAATTAACAGACACTATTAAGCATTTGCCAGAAGTTGTAAAGCTATTACTCTGAAAATAAATTTAGGATTGGAAATATGGAATCTGTATTTCACCCTTCTTGCTTAAGTTAAGCATGTTTTGCTAGCCAGAAAGGAAATGTTTTGTTATTGTCCTCCCCAAAAGTAGGAAGGACAAAAAAAGCAGTATGTATTCTGACATTAAAAAAAATTTAAATGTAAATTGACTTTAGTTTTTATTGTGTCAATCCACCTGCAAAATCCTCTTTGGCCCCAGCACATCTTTAATGTGCAGAAACTCTGTTTGTAGCTCTGTTTGATGCAGTTAAAATTGATCCCTGTACAGAAGGCAGGAGATGAATATACCACTGTTTAGAGTTCTGAATTTCAAGAGCCTTAAAATCCTTAGAAGTTAAATAATTAAGAAGTTATTATTGCACACAAGTTCAGCATTCACTGCAGCATCAGAGTGTTCTGAATTGGCAGCACTCCTTGCTGACTGCTCAGAAGGAACAGCAGGCTGCACTAGAGGCATTTCTTCAGGAAAAGAAAAGGAGGGGCTCAAGATTTACCTGGTTCCCAGAGAAAGAAGTGTGAGTTATGGGACTCCACAGATGTCAGTACAGGTGACCAGGACATCCTATCTCAGACATGGAGTCCAGCTGGAAGGATCCACTGGTGATGGTTTCATTGGTCTGGACAGAGATTGTCCACATGAGGACAGAGGGTTTGGGGACTTTGATCTTGGCTGCTGCAAAGCCAAGGGATAAAACAGGATAACCTGAACAAGCAGAATTTCTTCCATAACAGGTTCTAAGGACTATGTGGCACAGTGTCTGGGGGAGCGAATAGGACCTCTGGTCTAAGACTTTAGAGCTAGGACATAAGGTCAATATGCCAAAAACTCCTCCCAATGCAGAAGTGACGCTGCAGGGACACCTGTTACTTTGTGTGCTTGAATTAATAAAACACTGGAGAAGTGCTATTAGCCTGGCATGGCTTGTAAAAGATACTTAAAGTTCTCTTCATTTTTGTATTTTTTTTGTACTGACACTAACTCAAATACTTAGGGTGAGAGACTTTTTCTCCTTGACATGGAGATGTCAAGGACACCTGGCTGGAAGGAAAACAAGTAGATTTGTGTGAAAGGCACCACGCACAAGGACCTTTGTGCCATGTATAAACTGTGAAATCGATTAACATTTCAGATATTAATACCACAGTAGTAGTAGCAGCTGCCATCTTCTTTATGCTATTATGCAAGCTGACCACAGAAATGCAATGTGAGGAAAGGGAGTGTAGTTTTCGCTTCTTTAATCAAATCAGTTTACTAGTCAACTGGGAAGAAATAGAGTGTTGTAATTATCATGGCCTAATTCTACAAGTCACTTGCAGGATGAACCCTAGGCTTGTCCAAGGTGAACTGCATGGCCCTTTTTGAATACTAAAACTAGTGCACAAATCCACTTTTATATAAATCCTAAAATCGATTTATTTTATTCAAATTCTATAAACTTCTCAGACTCACTGATTGCCACAGCTGACAATCAGTAGAACCTCTGTTCTGCTGCTGTTTTCGTTAACTGGAATAAGTTAGTATTTTTACCCCGAGGCTGGATTGGAGCAGCCAAGGTATGGCCCGATGGATAATTTCCTGCCTGACCGATACCTGCGGGCACAGCTTCTGGGGCAGCTTCCCAGAAGGAGCTGTGCTTGTGCAGAAGGCCTTTGGGACTCTGCTGCCTCCCTAACAGGCTCGTAAAGAGACGCTAATACACCAGCATTATTTTATCTAGAATATGTATTATACTGTATGCTCATAGCATAAACTTGAGACGGATGCTATGTATAAGCCATTAGTATGATTCAATAAAGCGATTCGCCTACAAAACTTTATATTCTGAAAATGCTGCTGCACGGTGGTAACAGAGAGAGGGAGGGATCTCGTCCTCCCGTTCCTAGCAATGGCGATGCCGCCAGGATGCTGCGCAGCCAACAAAGGCGGCTGGTCAGAGGCAGCGCAAGGGCCGCACGCGCTGTGCAGGCAGGCCCGAGAGTACCCGGGTAACGGGGTGTGGAAGGAAAGGCAGCATCACTCCGGGATAAAGTTCCTGGCCGCGCCCCGGGACCTGTGGGGTGACCCCGGCCGGGCCCAGGCACAGCGGCCGCAGCGCCGGCGGAGGGGCTGAACCGCCAGAGCTGGCAGCGTGTGGCTCCTCCCGTCCTTTGTTGGCCTGGAACCGGAGCAGCGGCCGCGGGCTCTTCCCCTGGCTGCCCTTCGAGGCCTGAGGCGCGCGGGCACGGGGAGCGCACGGCGGGTCCCGGGCAGCGTCTCCCCCGGCACCCGGGCGGCGCCGGCCTCCGCGAAGCAGCGATCGGCCTCGGCGGCCGGCGCGATTCTGCCCGCCGGCACCGCTCGGAAACCCCCCGACCTGCCCAGGCTGCGGGAGGCCGCGACCTGGCCCCGGCTCCGCGGCGCTCGGCGGCCCCGCAGCCTCCCCGCCTCCGGCACTCTCCAGGGAGCCGTTCCACACGGAATCACACGGGAGCGTCTCCCCATCTGTGCCGCCGAGCACCCCCACCCCCACCGCCCAGCCCCGCAGCCTCCTGCCATTATGTTCCTCCGTCGCGGGGCCGGGCCGCGCCGCGGGCCGTAGCCGTGCCCGAGCCCG
>VZTD01002386.1:83551-119617 GCA_013397725.1 Rhagologus leucostigma
GGGGCGGTACCCGTGCCGGAGCCCGCCGGCTTCGGCCGCAGCAGGTGTGTCGCATGGGGACCGGAGGTTGCATGCTATGGGGTCGCTTCCTCCCGGCCCGGCGGCGGCCGGAGCCTCGCGGGGACCCGTGCAGGGACTGCCCGGGCCAACGGCTCCGGGCCGGCCGGTCGGGGGCGGATCGTTCTCCCCGCCGCCGAAGGGGCCACGGCCTCCTCTCCCCGGCCGTCCCCAGGGCTCGCAAGGCCCGCTCGGACAGGGCCAATTCGGGCCGGGAACGCGCAGACCAGCGGGGAGGTGCCCGGGGCCGCCGCAGCCCGGAGGAGGGAGCGGCCCCCCGGACCGAGGGGCCGAGGGAGGGCCGGCCGCCGTTGCGGCCGCAAGAGCCTGTGTGGGGAAGACGGGCCGAGGCAGCGGAAGAACATGGTGGTTCTCCCCAGAACGGGGTGGGGATGAGGGATGCGAAGAAGGTGTCTCCGCAGGGAGGGGTGCAGGGTTGTGCCCGAGACCTCTGTTTAGTTGCAGGTGCAGCCAGGGGCAGAGGGGCTTGCCGGGGTCGCCCACCCGCCTGGAGGGAGCCCTCCTGAGCAGCATCTCCCGCAGTCCCCGAGAGGAGGGGGTTTCAGCGCGTAGGCGGAGGTGGTTACTGGTGTTCCCAGAGCAAGGGTGAGTAGCCAAGAGGAGCGGGGTGGCTGCTGTCTCGGTCTGGGTGCCAGTCAGCAATGCAGGAGGAAGGCCCTGCGTGGCCCAGGTGAAGGGGAGCGGGCAGGAGCAGAGTGGCCACGAGCACAGGTGGGTGCGGACCCCCAGAGCGGCGTGGGCACCGCAGGGGGCCGAGACAGGCATCGTCTGAGAGGTGCAGGGCCGGGGAGGCGGTCGGCCCGCACAATCTTAGCGGGGTGGGAGCTGCACAGGGCCTGACCGGGCCTCCCCAGCCGGCGAGTGCCAGCCGGGGGGGCTGCCCAGCCGTGGGGCTGCAGCTCGCTGCTTCTCAAGGCCTCCAGCATAGTCGAATAGCAAAAGGGAAAAAAAAAAAATCAGTGTAGCAGCCAAGTCGGTGCTGCGAGGAGGGGGCAAAGGAACTATTTTGCAGGCATCTTGCTGCTGCGGAAATGGATTTCTTGAGGGGAGGGAGGCGCGTTTGTGGGTACTCTGTAGTAATGCTGCTCAGAGCGTAGAAAATGCCATTCGGGCGGCCCCAGATGGAACGAGGAGTCGGGAGGGCGAATGGGAGAAGCCCTTGATCGGGCACCCCATGGCCGTGGGCATGAGGGGGCAGATGTGACGTGTGTGAACGGCCACCCCTCATCTGTGGGAGCAGAGGGGGAGCAGCCCGGGTTAGCAGCCTGTCTCCCAGGGCTGTGGCCGAGCCTGCCTGGTGCTGCAAGAGAGATCCTATGAGGATTTTTATTGCGGTCTCTTTGTTAGCTACAGACAGGCACGCACACACAGCTCTCAGCCAGGTTGTGGGAGGTAAGTGGGGGAGGCGAGCAAGGGAGCGTGCGGGGGGCTCTGGGGAGCAGGGGCTGCATGGGCCGGGCACGAGGGGAGCCGGGGCACAGGGCTGTGCCGGCCCCACGCCACACAAAAACCAGCCCCTGTGATTTTCAGGGACTTGTTGGCAACTCAGCAAGGGTTGCCATAGCTTTTTATGTAGGGTGACCAGAACCGGCTGGAACTGGTTTGAGGCAGATCAGCTCCTGAACACAATGCAGTCACTGAGCTACTACACTGGGATAGCTTCCTCCCTTCATGGCAGCCAAAAGCAGAGGAGCTTGCAGAAAGATACCATCCCAAAACAGTATGTGAATGCACACTTTAGACACACAGCACTGGTATGTGGCTAACGTAGTCATAAAGGGTTCTGTATGTAAATGTACATATTTGCAGTAACTGAGATTACTTTGGCTTTTCGTGCCTTTTTATGCTTAAGGAATGGGCAAGAGCTGAGATTTATGACCCTTATTAAAATATTTTTGCTATGCAAGGGTGGGACACTGGTTATGCAGTCTATTTTAAAACTAAACTAAATAAAATGGATTGAATGATTTGTAATTGTAGTTATGCTTGCGACTGAGGATGCTTTGCATGCTGTTTTATTTACAGGGTGCTGTCTTGTGGTTTGCTTCTTTAGGAGACATTAACGGGGGGGGGTTGCTGTGCCTTTCTCTAAGGCCAAAAGGAAACAATATTGTTGTAGAATTGTGCATAAAAGCATTGAAAAGATGCTGTAAGACATACTCGCTTTCCCTTTTTTTTTCCTTGTAGGCCTATTGATTGGGGCTGCCTTTAACCCTTTGGTGTTTGCAGAGGTAATGCGGCTGTGGCAGTAACTGAGCACTGGCTAAAAAAATCTCTCAAAGGTCAAGGTTCACAAGGTGAGATGGGTGGTTTGGGCTGAATATAACAGTAGCGTGGAGGTACGTCCTGATTGCACACTTGGCACATCAGGAAGGAGACAATTGTTTAAGTGTTACTGAAGAAATGCTATTAAGGTCCTCCAGTTTTAATAGGATTGAAGCTATTATTTGTAAAGACTTACTGATATCTTGGCTAAATACAGTATTTTCATTGAAATATATCCAGATACACGTTTTTTTCACAGTGTAGCGATACGGAATAGGCCTCTGAATGACAGTTGTGAATTGTGGACCAATTGTGGCAGGGAGCTGTTCTGTGCTGTATTAGAGACTCATACATGCAGAATTTGCTGTCTGATTATTTACACATTATTGTTTGACCACATCTCAGTGACCCAATACTTGGTTTTGAATTAAGGTCTTTGGTGCTAAACATGTACTTAATATCGCCTACAGAGAAACAACCTGTGCAAAAGAAATAATATGGATGGCTTTTCTTAAACTGTTGTAACCTGGGGAGGATTTTGCAGCAGCCAAGTGGAAAGATGTATTTTGGGGGGCTGGATGGAGCTCCAGTGCATTATCAGTGGCATGAATTATAATATTGTGCAGTAACGAAATCAGCATAGGAAACCGGATGGGCAGTGCAGCAGCTGCAGAGAGGTGACTGCTTTTAACTCAAAGCAGTGGATAATGGACAGAATTTTTATGTTTTCTTTCTCAGCTAGAGAATACAAAATGTGTACTTACATTTGAGCTGACGTTTTTATCTTATGGTGAAATCTGAAGGATTCAGAGAGAGGGAGAGGGGCAGAGAGAAGGAAGTGTAATGAATCTAGCAAAGGGAAGAACAAAGGCTGTTAGAGCTTTCACAGTGGATCACTAAACATTTTGCCTGGGGGATTCTTTTGCTAGAACTGTTACTTCCTATAACAGGAAAGCAGCAACTCTAGAATCCTAACCAGTGTGATTTTAAAAAAATCTTCCCAGTCCTGGCTGTGTTAGCTGGTTTGGTAATCTACAATCAAGATAATATGGAGGCAGAACATTGGAAATATTCTGTTGTGGTGTGAAATGAGGATCTTTTCCTCTGTGCTCAGCAGAATAGACAGTCCTAAAAGCATTGAGAGGTTGTGGATACTGGGTAAGTTGCGTGCTGGCTGCTGAGGCAGGGTGACAGTACAAGGGAACCTTTTTGTTTCTGACTGCAGTAGATTACGTAAGGCATTGAGCTATTAATTGTAGAAAAGTGAAAATAGCATGCTAACATTTGGCCTGAAATTCTGGGTTTGTGGGCTCTACCGCAGCTGTGATGTGTTGTTTTTCAGGTTTGATAGAGCAGTGAGTAGCTTGTGGTGGAGCAAAATGCCTGACAGATCACTGTGCTCATTTCTGCTCCTATTCTTCAGCATCGGGATGCAGAGGGTCTATATTTGACTATAGACGTCTGTAGCAGAATGATGCTTGCAAATAGGAGTTCTTGTTGCATGATAGGAATAGGATCTCTTCCTGATGAGGATGCATGTTCTTTTCCAAGTGTCAGCTAAAATTCATATATTACACAAGAGCACCTTTTGGGTTTTTTTTTTCCTTCTGCCAGAATAGTAAGCAGCTTTAAAATTGTAAGTTCTTGGATTGTGACAAAATTCCTTTGTATCCATTTTGTTTGGATTTTTGAATGCTGTGTTACGAATTTTTATTTTTAGCAAAGGAGATTCTGAATTTGCAGGGATTTTTATTGGCTGTAAGATGAGAAACCTGAATAGATGGAGTCTGCAGTGTTCTTGGTGAGTTGTCTTTTTTCAGTCTAGTAATATCTGTAAATGCTCTTCATCAGGAGATTTGGATTGTGCACGCAGGCCAACTTTCCAGCAGCAAATGCTAATGCCGGAGGGCTGGTCTTCTGTATCAACACCCAAAATCTCATTTTGCATTGATCTAAGTTATTTGATCTCTAGAATGAGGGTAAGGATTTGTCACATTCCAAGTCCCTTTGGAATGAATTGACTAACTTTTGTTTTCTTAGCCGTATGCCTATGTGTTAAAATACAAATATGCAGCAGAGTACCAGGAATAGATTTGCAGAAAAACCCAAACTTGACCCTAATATTCTCGGGCCTGCTTGTTGCCCTGATGGGCCCTGCCTGTCTAGGAGAGCTCTCTGGGAGGCTGCAGCTGCTCAAGCTGTGCTTGGGCCACAGTTGCCATCCACTTCAAAAAAAGTACCTTAAAGGAAAGAGGTGGGAAGCTTTTGCCATTTAGAGTGTAATTTGAGTCTGCATTAGTTTGGGAATCTCAAAATTCTCTTCACTGTTGTTGTGCATCTGAATTACTCATGTGTTACCGCCCCAGCCTATTTCACATATAGAAGTACAAATTAAGCCATGTTTGTAATTAATTTTTAAGTAGACTACAAAAAGAATGGTATGTAGATTTCTCTGCTTTTCAGGAGTTCATCTCTCTTTGAGGAGGGATTTGGGAAGTGGCTAGACCCAAACCCTGGCCTGAATCTCCTGATAAATACAGATGGTTTTCACATAGCCAGCTTTAGCTGAGGATGGCCTGTTCAGGTCCATGTTGTGCATAAGGAGATTCCTTGCTCATGTGTTGAAACATTCGTGTTCTTTTTTGCCAGCCAAAGGCTGATTGTCCTGAACTTTGAACCAGCTGTGTGTGGTTCTTTTCAAGCTGTGCTAGTGGTGGTTCAGACTCCAGAAGATTGCCCTCTTCTTTCTCTTCTTGTTTTCTCCTACCCAAAGAGAAGCTGAGATACCCAGTTCAAAAATTGGTATGTTGGACTACAGGATGAGGCTCCTAAGGAGTTGTAAACTACAAGTAACACTATTTTAGCTGTCAGAATGGTAGATTAACTCTTCTACTCACTGAGTCTTGTGCATGGAAACAAACTGGATTTTCCCCTTTTTTGAAGGCAGGTAAATATGTTGTATAATACAGAAAAAGTAGGTTGCTTGGGATAAATTTTAACTGTGAAACACCCCATACTTCACAAAGATGTTTACATTAGGACTGGCATGACCGTACTGATGCTGTGGATGCTAAATGGATGCTAAATAAGACCTTTATCCTGAGAAATCAAAATTTCTTAGGATAAGAATTACTTTGCATATGATGAAAGGAATTTCCGTGATTTGTAGAAGCAGCTGTTTTTCTGAATTTTGCAACAGTAGCAAGTCATGGGCCCTTTGATAGCGAAAAGGAACCTGTATTTTATGTATATGAGCATGAGAGCCATTGCTGACTGTGGTTGAAGTGGCCTCTTGCACATCCTACTCGTCTGCTGAGTGTGTCAAACCAGGCGAGGCTGTGATTCGAGATGTGGTTCCCATTTCCTGAAGAAGGTTTTGTGGTTAGATTAGCATATTGCTTTGTCTGTCTTTACAATGCTTGACTTTCAGAGTAAATGACTGGAAGCGTAAGTCAGTCATAATTACTAATAACCAATGAACTGCTCGTGATCTGTGTATTAGGATGAAGTTTGCCTAGTGTTAGGATATATGTTACTGTAATTCTGATTGAATCCCTTATGTCTTCTCTACCTGGTCAAGTTTCTTGTCACAACGCCACAGAAACCAAAACCCAAAAAAGTATGTTTTTATGCTGGTTAGGCTGGTTTTGCTCCCTGTGTAGGCATTTTCTTCCAGAATGAGCTTGATGTTACGTAGGCACCATTACTCATTTTTGGAAGTGGAGTAATTATTCCAGATTACTGGAATTTTGCTCTGGAGTAGTGTGTCTGCCTGGGAATCAACAGAAGTAACAGACGAATTTCTCTATGTGGCTATACCAGAACCAAGACACTGCCATATGCCAGACCCTGAAAAGAGGTGTCTCTGTGTTCTCTCAGTGTTCTGATTTCACAAAGCTGGAAAGAATGCTCATGTTACTGGAAGAACGTGCAAAAGAAAAGGTCTTCGTCCTAAAGGGTGCACAGTCCACAAATGTATGTAGTACAAACAGAGGTAAAAACAAAGAGTTTAGGGCAGGTAAAGGAATGTAGTCGTGAGAACATGAATGCCATAGGTAGATGAAGAATAAATTTGGGGGTTTTCCTGTTTCCTTTGTTAACACAGACTTGCTGCTGAGGGAAGCTGAAGTTGAGTAATTGTCTGAACAAAAGCAAGGAGTTAGATATTTAAGGATAGACAATTACATGGGATTTGAAGGCAAAGGGTAGGAATTTGGTAAGGCAGACAAGATGGTCTGGTCCAGTTAAAGCACTTGTATAAAGTTGTTAGACTTGTGGTTTAGCTATTTGGAAGATCTGGATGAATAGGAAGGTGTCAAGGAGGAAAAGTTGGTTGGTTCTTCAAAGGCTAAGGATTAAGTAAAAGAGTAAAAATTGAGCATGTAAGACCATGCTTATGATCCAGAAATGATAGAAGCCTTCATGCATAGGGAATATTAATTGGAAGAGTATTGGGAAGGGAGGAGGTTTATTTGCCATTTCTGGAAAGCTTGAGGCTGTTCTTTTACCTGATAGACAAACATTAGGGGTTTGAGCAGTTTGGAGATAGGACCTGGCTGGGAGCTGCCAGGTTATTCTATTTCCTTGTCTTCATTAGGCTGTTAAGCTTCCCTAGAATGATTCTGATTTGAGTGTTTACAATTGCTTGGCTTTACCCGAAAAAAGTACCTTTTAATCTCAGCAACAGCTTCTAGGCAGCTTGGTCTTTCTGTGGAGAGTGCTGGGCCCAATCTGCAGGTGTCCTGAAGCCCGAGCTACAAGATAAATCTGGCTTAGAAAGTAAGAAAAAAAGGTGTATGTTTCTCTGGTGTGTCCCCCCCCAGAGAACATGAAAGGGTAGGTTTGTTTTTCCTCATATGGCTAGAGTCTTTCCACCTGGAACAGGTACAGATACAGGGGTTGAGGAGGAGCTGTAACAATTCCATGCAGTGAAACAAAAAGTCAGTTCTTCAGAAGCAGCTGTTTACTTCTAAGTCCTGCTTGTCCTACTTGCTTCTTTTACTGTCAGAAAAGAGTTCTCGTGGTCTGGTTCTTGTTTTGACATAATTCCCCAAGTGCGTGCTTCACTGGAATGTGGTATCAGGTGAACTGGAGTAAAAAGGCTGGCTGGGAGAAGCAAGGCAGTGGAACAGAGAGTGCCTTGCTTTGGCTAAAATCTGTGCCATGTTCTTCATGCTGTTCTTAGGAAACACTTGAGGAGATGTGTTTCCAGAGAAACAACAATGTAGGAAGTCATGCACGTGTGCTTTGAGAAAGCGTAAACACAAACCACTCCTGGTTCACCCCCAGAACTTAGTTTCAGTAAGATACTGACGGACAGATACTGGAGTGAGTGTTGCCACTGAAGAGATTTCAGGGAAACCATGTAGTAAGGGTATATTCAGAATCTGTTATCTTAAGTTTTTAAGACTCGTTATCTTCCCAGAAGTTCTCTCAACTACCATCAGAAAAGCAGAACCCTGAAGCATTTCACCTCACTGCTTTGTGGCTCCCTAGCTGTGTAATTCCTATTGGCCATATCCAGATTTTTTCCTTGTTACTTTTATCATTGAATGATAAGTAAGCAAAGTAATGCATGGATTTTTAAATAAACTGGTTTTCTGTATAACTTCTCTCAAGCGTTCTCAGAGCACTTTTCAAAGAAATTCTGGTTCCTGGAAAATCATGATTTCCCAGGGAACCAGCAGCTTGCCTTATTTCCTCTTCTGAAGTATTTACAGGCATCATGTTGGCCCAGAAAAGGAATAGACTCACAGCTTGTCTGGCAGCCAAGGTGTCAGTTGATCTTGGATAAAAGGCGGAGTTTTATCCTTAAGGGAAAGAGTTACTGAAAGGTTTGTGGAGAGAAAAAAAACCAGGAGGAATATGGCTGCAGAATCCTGGCAGTTGTGGTGGAAACATAGTTTATACACTGAGTCTTAAGATGGGTGCCCTAGAATAGTGAGGAAGAGATTAATAAAATGGCTAGGTTAGAACTTCCCTTCCTTGTGTGTCACAACTGACCGTGTTTGTCTCCCTTTTTGTTTAACTTTGATTGCTTGAAAAGTTTGAAGCATGACAGAAGTTCTTGATAAGGGCAGCACTAGTTCTCAGTAGAGGACAGCTGTGTCTCCTCTGCTGGGCAGTTGGGATCTTAAACATACGTGGAGGAAATAACGTGTAAGCAGGCCTTAATTCATTGCTTAATGTTAATTAATGTTAATTGCTTAAATGTTAATTAAACTCCAGGATATGTAATTAGGGGAAGTTTCGAACTAGGGAGACTATCTAGCTCTTTTTGAGTGTATGCAGCAACTGTAAAAAGACACCTATGGACAGATGTACAACCAGAATGCAACTAATTAGTATCCCAGATTATGAGAAACCGTGTCAAAGCTTCCTGTGGTTTTACATGGATTTGATATGCTCTGGTATCTGCAGTCTTTTCCATTTAATCCTCACAGAAACTTGCTTTGTGATTTTTTTACTATGTGTGCATCTATTTTTGTATTAAGGACTTCATAAGTTAGACAAAGGGCCCAGAACCATTAAGTGAACTGTGTAAACAATTTTCAAAACCCTTCTATATTTATTTGAAGCTGTTGCATGAAATGTCTGTGTCTATTCCAGTATCCTTGAAAAATTTTCGTCAGTTGCCTTCTCGTAGTCCACAATGACTTCCAGGTAGCCAGTGTTGATGAGTACCTAAGTCTTGCAGATGTTTATTGCTTTATACTTTATTATTTTCAAGAAGACTCCTCAGATTAATAGTGCAACTGTTAAGGAAGGTCAAGACTTAAGAGAAGTTACAAGTGTCTCGTGTTATTTTCATGAATGTCCAGGTATTTTGCAGTGTGTGTAGGTGAGGATAGGAAGGGAGTGTAGGAGAGGGAACAGGAAGAAAGTCGCTGCAATTTGGGCCCAGAATGAAATAGCCGGGTTACCATCTGTGGAGTTTATGAATTACTGTAGTTCTTGGTGTAATAATTCAACTGTACACTTGGACTGGAACACTGTTCTGTAACGTATAATCTCTGAAAATATTACTTCAGAAGTGAAATAACACCTTTTTGCATGGCAGATGTGAACGAACGCTTGTTTCGTATAAGACTGCTACTAGAGCTTAAAGTAATGACTTTCTGCTTATTTTACAGATTTGCTTACAATCAAATACGTGGCCATGGGGGATATGAAGACCCCAGATTTTGATGACCTTCTTGCAGCCTTTGACATACCAGACATGGTAGATCCCAAAGCAGCTATTGAATCTGGACATGATGACCACGAAAGCCACATAAAACAAAATGCTCACGCAGATGAAGATTCCCATGTCCCATCATCATCTGATGTTGGGGTGAGCGTCATCGTGAAAAATGTGCGTACTATTGATTCTTCCGAAGGTGTGGATAAGGATGGCCACCATTCCACAGGCAATAGCTTGCACAATGGTTTCCTAACGTCAGCAGCTCTTGAGAGTTACAGTAAAGATGAAGGGAAATCACTTAAAGATGATGGGTCAGCTTCTGAGACTACACTGAAGGATTCAGCTTTCAACCAGTTCAGCCCAATATCAAGTGCAGAAGAATTTGATGATGATGAGAGAATAGAGGTAGATGACCCCCCGGATAAAGAGGAGATGCGTGCAAATTTCAGAGCAAATGTCTTGGCAGGATCTCTATCTCAGCAGGAGTATGACAAACTAAAGGCACTTGGTGGGGAAAACTTAATTAAATCTGGAATCACTGTTTCAAGTAGTATAGATAAAAATAAAGCTGCTAAACGAGAGACAGAGACAAACTCCATGAATTTAGGTGTCTATGAGCCTTTTAAAACTCGAAAAACAGAGGACAAGTTACTGAAAGACAATTCTGAGAAGCTTCTTGAAAACAGAGTACTTGATGGAAAACTGAGTACTGAAAAAAGTGATACAAATCTTGCCAGCATTTCCCAGTCCAAAGCAAAGTCATCAGCAAAGCTTTCTTCCTGCATTGCTGCAATTGCAGCGCTGAGTGCTAAAAAGGCAGCTACAGATAGCAGTAAAGATTTACAGTCTAATTCAGGAGAGTCTTCTCCATTACCAAAAGACATGAGTGAAAGTCCCCAGGCTATTGAAAAATCTCCTGAGTCTCAGAGTCTCATTGATGGTGCTAAGAAGCTGTCTGTCAAACCACCCGATAGTCCCAGAAGCGTCTCAAGTGAGAACAGTAGCAAAGGGTCTCCGTCTTCTCCTGCAGGGTCGACACCAGCAATTCCTAAGGTTCGCATAAAAACCATCAAGACTTCTTCTGGGGAGATCAAGAGAACTGTTACTAGAGTGTTGCCGGAAGTTGATTTGGACTCTGGTAAAAAGCCAGAGCAGAGCGCTTCCATGGTAACCTCCATGACATCTCTCCTGTCCTCACCAACTTCTGCTGCTGTTCTCTCCTCTCCTCCCAGAGCTCCTCTGCAATCCTCCGTTGTCACCAATGCAGTTGGATCTGCAGAACTTGCTCCCAAACAGGTCACTATCAAACCCGTGGCTACTGCCTTCCTGCCCGTTTCGGCAGTGAAAACAGCAGGTTCCCAAGTGATCAATCTGAAGCTGGCTAACAACACCACAGTGAAAGCCACTGTCATCTCTGCCGCATCCGTGCAGAGCGCCAGCAGCGCCATTATCAAAGCTGCCAATGCCATCCAGCAGCAGACGGTTGTGGTGCCAGCATCGAGCCTTGCCAGTGCCAAACTTGTGCCAAAGACAGTCCATCTTGCCAACCTTAACCTTTTGCCTCAGGGTGCTCAGACCACCTCTGAACTGCGCCAAGTGCTAACAAAACCGCAGCAGCAGATCAAGCAGGCAATAATTTCTGCAGCAGCCTCCCAGCCTTCGAAAAAAGTGTCTCGAGTGCAGGTGGTGTCATCTCTACAGAGCTCTGTAGTGGAAGCATTCAATAAGGTGCTGAGCAGTGTCAATCCTGTACCAGTTTACATCCCTAACCTTAGTCCCCCTGCCAGTGCCGGAATCACGCTACCATCACGAGGTTACAAGTGTTTGGAGTGTGGCGACTCGTTTGCTCTTGAGAAGAGCCTGACCCAGCATTATGACAGGAGAAGTGTGCGAATTGAAGTGACTTGTAATCATTGTACAAAGAATTTAGTTTTCTACAATAAATGCAGTCTCCTGTCCCATGCTCGTGGGCACAAGGAGAAAGGCGTCGTGATGCAGTGTTCCCACCTGATCCTAAAACCAGTCCCAGCAGATCAAATGATAGCATCTCCTTCCAGCAATACTGCTGCGGCTGTGCTCCAGAGCCCAGGGGGAGCTGGCTCACACTCTGTAACAAAGATCCAGTCTGGCTTAACTGGGACAGTGATCTCGGCCCCCACGAGCTCTCCTGTCATTCCAGCTATGCCGCTAGATGAAGATCCATCGAAACTCTGTAGACATAGTCTAAAGTGTTTGGAGTGCAATGAAGTTTTCCAAGATGAGACATCTCTTGCAACTCATTTCCAGCAGGCCGCAGACACAAGTGGACAAGTAGAGTATCTTACGTTTACATTCCAATGTTTCACCTATAAGCCTAGGAGACTTTGGATATGTTTTTAGTTTCATTTAGCTGTTAATTATCTGAAACTCTGTGATTAAAATGATAAATGAAAACCACAAAAAGTCTTGCAAGCACTTATATAGTGAATGTCAACACTTTTTAAATAAGAGTTTTCTTAGAATCTTTTTAGGCCCTGAAGTCTGAAATTGACACTGTATAGTTTTGCTAAAATTTAGCATTAGCTTTCTTACAGCAGAGCATCATAATACAGAAAATAATAATGGGTTTTACTAGTAATATTTTAATGCTTCTTTCTGTGCTTTGGAATTTGACTAGCCCGTGGAATCCACTTAATTGGCACCCTCATTAACAGCCCATCTATTCAACCTGAATGATAGCTTTAAGTGATTAATTCTCGATTAGTCTTCAGGTTTTAGAGTTTTCACCAAGTGCCCTAAGTGAGCGAGGCATTCCCCTCACATGCAGGGAGGGACTCAGGCAGTGACAAATGGCACACTGACTACTGACAGGAATGCCTGCAGTTTGCCTCAGCTCTCCCTCAGAAAGTGCAAAGTGCTGTTCTCACTGGCACGCCTTCCTTTCTGTGTGACCATTGGTTTAGTTGGTTGGGTTTCTTTTCCTCTTACAAGTGCTAATGAGTTCGACTTAAAAACCATTTGAAAATTCTTTACTAATGTATGTGGCCTGACCTGAAAGAAATACTTCATTCAATAAAACTTAATATTAATCAGTGTGCGATGTATTTTATAATCCTGGAAGAGTGAAGGTGGTTAATTGAATGATATGGTTGGATCTCTGTTGGGGTGTGCCAATTAAAAGGGATTCTGGTGTGTTTCAAAGCATTCAGGTGAGCTTGGTGCTCCAGCTTCTTGCTGCGGGGGAAGCTGAAAACCTGCAAGCATGCTCAAGACAAGAATGCCCCAGGAATATTCCTGGGAATCACATGACAGTGGGCAGGCTAAAGATTTTTAAGTCCTGCAGTTACGAAAAAATGCACTAGTCCTAGGAGCGCATGCAGGTTCCTGTCAGGATCTAGTCACTACATGTAGGACCTATTCTGTACCACGAAGCAGCTCCACTGCACCTACCACTACAAGTAGTAATGTAAAGAGATTTGCACGTGGCAATAACCTTGATTATGTGGCTCTGCCTTAGCTCCTCCCTTTAACTGGCTAGCAGTTAGACTGAAATAGCCTGGATTCCCAGTGGAATACCAAGCAAGTGAATTTCTCTTTGTAAATACAAGTGTGCCTACCTAAGGGAGTTTCCTTTAGCAGAACGTGTTCATCCATAGATGTTGCTGCAGTTCTGAAGAGGATCTAATGGCTGACCATGAGTATATTCTGCACCAGCTCAAGCTACTTTGTGTTTTTAGCTAACTGAGTTGCTGGTGCATAATAAGCCAATTAGGTACCTTCCATCTAAGATCCAGTAGTCCTTGCAAAAACCTGTTGGTTTCGGTACTGGAAAATCAAGCAAGTAAGAAGGCCCCAAGACAAAGCAATTGGATGAGAGACTGAGAATAGGTCGGGAGGATGAGGCTAAAATAGAAATGGAAAAAGAAAGAGAACAAAGATAAAGGGATGGTCTCACTTTCGGGGTGGGGGGATTTTTGTCTTTATGGCCAGATAAACTAAACCTTTTGCCCTTCCCTTTCTCCCTCTGTCTGGTGCTTTTTCCCTGTTGCCGCTGAGTTTGCTCTCCTGTTAGGTACTGTTTATCCTGCTGATTTACTAAGGGAAAGCAATTGTGATGTTCACAGAATGTCAAAATGCAGCTGCAGGGAGGTGGACAGAGAAGTGTGGGTTCCCAGGTACTGCTGTTCAAGGAAGGAAGCCCCTGAAGCTGCAGGAGCAGCTGGCATTGCCTGCTGCCTGTCAGGGTGTTTGTGTCTCCTCATGGAAACTTCCTCTGCGTTAAGAGCTGCAGGTTTAAAAAAAAACGTGCAAAGCACTGGAGGAAAAGAAGCTATTTTCATGTTCTTCCATTTGAAAAGAACACTCTTAATAAATGTAGTTTTGAATGTTCTTTGTTCAAATATCCTTTTAAATATTAATTAATCACTTTTTGTAGTCCTTTTCATATGTCAAGCAGCAGCTGGTTTTTTACATTGTGTTTGGTTGCATCCTGTAGGGGTAGTATTTCCTGGAGAAAGACTCTGTATAGGCATTTATTACCAGGTATTTTGCTACTTTTTCTTTAGATGTTACCTCTTGAGAAGCTTGGATGAGAAATACTCTGACTTGTTTTCTTTCTTAGTGCTTGGCACTGGCTTTTTGCTGTAAAACAGCCATTATTGTAGGGAGAAGAAGACAGAGAAGTTAGATGAGATTGGTATTTTTTTCTTTGGAAGGAAGGAAGAAAGAATAAAAATAAACACTTAGAGTTTGCAAACAAGTAATAGGAAAAAAGGTTATTTGCAGCTTACTATTCTTTCTAGTGCCCATCTAATTGCTCCTGAAATGGGAAATGCATAGTTTTGTGTTTTCAGTGAGTAAGTAGCTGCTCTTAGACTCCTGTTATGAAGGTAGAATGTTTTGTTTAAAATAAACAATGGTAGAACAATCCTAGCAATGAAAATACGTTCCCTATAAAGTTGTTACCTTTCTGTAATGTTTTATTGCCATTAATATTACTGTTAGAGGAGTATTTACCTAAAGGAATATTAACCCTGACTCACTGACAGGTTTTATGGCTGAACAAAACCCTCATCTACTTGCTGGTGGGAAAAGGCAGCAAATCTGGGCTAATGAATGTTAATATTTCTCTTTAGTTACAGATAGGAGTATATTGCTCCCATGGAAACTACATAGCTCATTTCCCTTCATACTCAGCGTTCTTGTGTATCTTTATTTTCCACCTCCACCATTTTTCCTTCTAACCCTTTTTTTTTTTCTGAAACTTTGACTTTAAATGCAGGCAGGTGATGATTTTCACAAACTGTGTTTTATTTTGGTATGGGTTGGAATGAGAGAACTGGAAGTTAATGCCACCTTAAGCCCAAAATAAAATGGTAAGCAAACATGCTGAATGTCAGAATTTCACAGTAGATGCTTCTTGTTCTACTGTAATCAGTTACAATTAAACATTTTCTGTACTCGTTGAAATAGCAGAGCAGGGGCCCTAACTTAAGAGCATTATTGGCATGTTGGGTCAGCAGATGAGGCTGGCAGCTTGCTGCAAAATCAGGAAGATCACTGAGCTGGGGCTGGAATGCTGTGTAGCTCTTCTGTGGCATCACATCCCAGTTTCATTCAGAAGTCCTGCAAGCCAAAGGCTTTGGAAGGACTGTGAAGCCTCCAAATGTTTCTGTTACTGGAATAAGAAGTTCTGGTTTGCTGTTTTTCTTATGTAATCAAATAATGCTCCGGATTCTCCAGTATTGTATTGCAGCTTGTTAATACAGGAACAGCCAAACAGAGATTTGGGGAATGGTATTGAGCCCAGTAAATGTGGCACTTATGGCTGGTCAGAGGGTTTTGCCTTTAAGCTGAATTTAAGACAGTTAACACCCCAAAACAGTTCTGGTCAGCCTGAGGCTGTGAATCCCCCACTTCTGGCCACTATTTGGTCAATTAAGGCTAAGTGTTTGGCATTTCAAAGTGAGTATTTCTGTGTGTCTGAATACAGCCTTACTGTGTCCCAAAGGCTCTGAGCAGGTGCCAGTTTGAAATCTGTGTAGTTAGCTGAACTCGGGCAGAGCCTTGCAGTAGAGCAGTACATGTACCCATGCTGAACACTACTATAGTGGGCTGGCAGGAGTGCCAGTGGAACCTGCATTGCAGTGATGGCAGGTTTTCTTTGCTTAACATGCTGTATATCTGATGGTTTGCATTTTGCAATCTTGCTGTGTCAGGACATTGGAGAACTCTGTACGGAGACTGTGTTCAAACACACCAGGCCACAGTGCTCCCAGAGCATTTATTTCAGGATTTCTTCGTGCATATATTAGTAAATAATTTATAATGCAGCTCTGGAGATCTCTTTTTGGTCAATATTCTTGCAGCGTGTACACATCACTACACATGCCAGACTCTTAGAGAACATTCCTAAAAATATGCAAATACATGTTCAAAAAATACTGATGTCATGAAGGAGTCTTGGGTTTGATTTTAAATCTTTGCAAGTCACTGGTGAGATTCACAAGTTCCAAGCCATAAGAGACAATAGTAATAATTTGATTCTGGAGTTGTACGTAGGCCCCTTGCACTATCAAGGTAATTTGGGAAGGCACCTGAGTAATACTTCTATAAAGCCATGTGCATCTCCCATGGTTAGTGTTGTATGAAGGAGCTTTGTGGCCCAGAATGCCAGTCTGGCTTCCAGCACCTGCCAGCTCTGTCAGCCGAGCTTGTGTTTGTAGTTGGCTTCTGCTTTGGGTCCCATCTCAGTTATGACATTTAACCTTTATTTGCTGTATTGCAGTGTTTGACACAAGACGTTACGTAGAGCTGAACCAAACCTTTTGTCTCATCTATTCTGGTTTATCATTTAGAAGACATGCAATATCTGCCAGATGCTGCTTCCTAACCAGTGCAGTTTTGCATCACACCAGAGAATTCATCAGCATAAATCTCCATACACGTGTCCCGAATGTGGAGCAATCTGCAGATCTGTCCACTTCCAGACCCATGTCACTAAGAACTGCCTGCATTATACCCGAAGAGTTGGGTTTCGGTCAGTATAATGATTCCTTTTGTTGTCAATTTATGTATAATTTATGGTTTTAAAAGTGATTTTCCATTTTCATAAGCATTATTTGGACAATACCAACTTCATGGGTTTAAGGTTGTCATGGCAACTACTATTAGTACTAAAATTTAGGAATAAATACATCAGGATTCGGCTTTGTTTTGGGCATCCACTTTTGTATATGATTAAATCAGAATGTTAGATAGTGTCACACAGATTCAGGACTTCACAGTTTTTAAAGTCTAGAGAATTCAGATGCATTGTCTTAATTTCAGGTTTTTAAAAAAACTTCCTGAGTTTTTTCAAAACATTGAATTTTAGATTGTTCTCTCCAGTAGAACAGTCATTTTCAGTACTTCCAGAATGTATGGTCGACATGTTGATGGGCATACTGCACCTGTCTGGTTGTTCTCTTTTCTGTGGGAAGTCACGATTCCTTGGCTTTACATCACTTGTAAATTACCTTTCTCAAACAGCCTTGTCTTTTGGTTCTCCTTTGTTACTCTTCCATTTCCCTTTGACTTTTACATTTCCCTGTAATGGCAAATCAGTGAGAAAACGGAGAGCAGAGGCATTTCATAGAAATGTTTAGTTTTGAAAGACTTGAAAAAAATGTTTTCTGTTAGAATTTTCCTTGCACTGAATGGCAGGCAGCACAGCAAGAGATCAGAAGACCCACTCGTACCCCGAGCTTTGCTCAGCACTCCTAAAACACATCCACTTTACCCTGTCTGCCTGGAAAAAGGCCATTCTAAATCATAGGGCAGGTAGCTCCTTCCACCCTTAAGGTGCCACAGTTCATTTTCCAGGATGGCTGTGCAATCTTCCCCTGGAGAAGAAAGCTTTTTTACTGTATCAAGCCTCTGTTTTCAGCTTGAATCCATGGCCTGACACAACTCCAAGCTCTTTTCATTTTTTTGGGTTCTTTTCTTTTACCCTTTCAAGCAGTAGTCTGTCTTGTTCTGTATTTCCTCCATCTGCTTCCTGCACTCCACTGCCCTTCCCTCTAATCTGTGTCTTTTGGGTTTGTACACAGAATCACCTCTAGGGACTCCTGGCCTGCCCCAGTAACACCAGCAGAATCCCAAATCCTGCACTGGGAATCTAAGTCACTAAACTTTTCAAGATGTCTCATAAACATCTCATGTCAGACCGAGTCAGAATTTCTTGATCTGGTGAGACTAAACCAAAGTCACCTAGGCAAGCAAAAGCAGTCTCTGGGAATGGTACTGTCTCCCTCCTTAGACTCCTCAGCCTCTCCTTAGAACTGCAGTGCTTTTGCCTAAGGAGCAGCATACACCGTCCTGCCTTTCCAAAGGGCCTCTGCCAAAAAGTTCGCTTTGATTCAGTGATTTAGGCTAGTTGTCTGCACTGAATCAGCTGAAAACTTTAGCCTGAAGTTTCACTGCATCCTGCCAAGGTGAAAGCAAGAGGCTGTTAGAACAGTCCCCGAGAGGAAGGCTTGGTCCTTAGGAATTGTGTAATATACAGTGGTGGATGCTGAGGATTAGTTGTTATGGGGCGTCACTAGAGAATAAAGTCAAGCCGTGGCATGGGGAGGTGAAAATGCCACCTGGCTCTCCGGAGGGACACTGAGGAGTAGATGTGTTATTGAGAGCATCATGCTGTGTATGGCTGTGAAGAAGTGTTCAGCTCTGTACGAGCACAGAAGATCTTAACAGAGCCAAAAAAGACCATAATGATCTGCTTTAGAGAATGCATTGGTAAGCAGAGACTAGATGGGTATAAACTCAATGAATAGTATTAAGAGTATAAACTAAATGCACAGAAAAAGAAAGGATGACATTTCATAAAATTCAAGAGTGATACATTTTAAAAGGAAAATGGGATCCTCAAATGCAATGTAGAACTGTATTTCCTGCTTTATTGCTATCATCAGGGCACTAAAACAATTGAAAAATTAAATTGACATTTATATGACAACAATCATACTGCCATGATAGGTGCTAAAATTAAAATTCTGGAAGGGTGGAGGCCTTCTATGTTTGAAGAGTTTGTAAAAGTCTTACTGCAAAATACTGATCAATAAGAAATTGTCTCATTTGACAGGTAATTGGTGATTGCACTATGTTCTTGGACTGATTTGGGAGCATTTGGTACTGGAGATGTAGGGCATTAAAGGGGACCATTGTGTATAAAAATTCTTATGTTCTAATATTAATTCAATTTTTTAATCATTTCATTTTAGAATAGATGCGGAAAGGTCACAAATTTTCGACACAGCAGAAGTATGTTTTTGAAAAATATTTTCTGAATTCCAATATGATATATTGATCTGATGGTAGGGATTTGGTTTAGTTTTCCTGAGTTTCAATCCAAGTGCTGATTTGATTACATGTGCAGAAAATCATTACCAGTATATCTTCATTAAATCTAAATGAGGGAAATGGTGAAAATATTTTCCTTACTGGTTTTCCATTTGGTGGTAGTTTCTAAATTGCTGTGGTGTACTTTAAACAATACCCTGCATGTGATAAAAATGTGTTCTGGAAAATCTCTTTCCAATTTTGCAGAGGATTTAAGCATTCTTTCTGCAATCAATAGAGTATTTGTCTGTTGACCCTTCTATCTTTTATTGTAATAACATAAAAACATGTTCTGACCTTGTATCTCTCAGATTTTCAAATGAAAATGTGAGAAATTTCTTTCCCCTTACTTTGTGATCCACAAATCGCTGGTTATGTTGATTCTTACCAAGTTGTTTAAATTGACAGAGTAATATAATTTTATCCAGTTGTTACCCATGTGTGTTTCTCTCTTCCCTTTGCTTGAAAATCTGTGTTGATTATGTCCAGCACTGCTCGAGGCAGGGCTGCACTGACTCTCCTTCGCTCTCTCCGCAGCTGCGTGCACTGCAATGTTGTGTACTCTGATGTGGCGGCACTCAAGTCTCACATTCAAGGTTGTCACTGTGAAGTTTTTTACAAGTGTCCTATCTGTCCCATGGCATTTAAATCTGCTCCCAGCACACACTCCCACGCCTATACACAACACCCGGGTATCAAGATAGGCGAACCAAAGTAAGCAAAATTCACCTTCTACTGCACTTGCCTGCATTTGAATGAGCTGTGAAATTGCATTCTGTCGCGTGCTTTGCAGTCGTAACAGTAACCTCTGACAGCCACCAGTTTGTCAGCCTCCTGGTAATAGGGATTTGTGTAGTTCTTTCATGAGTTTTCAGCTGGCAGTTCATTGGGCAAAGGTGACATTTCTCTGAATGCACTAGCAGGTCTTTAAGCACTGCATGCTACAAGAGAGTGTTTGCAAAATGTAATTACACAAATGATTTGGACAGGTGGCCAGAGCGTTGCTCATTCTGATGTTTTAATCTGCTTAGCTCATCTGCATTTTTACTGTGAATTAAAATAATGTGATTCCAAAAAGAGCTGCTAAGACTCATCAGTGCTTATGTGGTGATTTTCATAACATGGTTGAAAAGTTGAGAAAAAGCGATTTTATCTGTTTATATAAGCTTTTTTCCAATAGGTAATCTCCTGGCTTAAAGCAGAAGTGGTTCTGTTCTGTAGCTAGGAAAGTTGGCCATAAAGGTGGTAGTTTGCTGAAGGTGGTGACACAGGGCACAGGCAGGACTTGGCTTCAGGGTCTTTTTTTAAAGCTGTTGGACACTGGCAGGCTCTGCTGAAGGCAGCAGGTGCTGCTGTGTGTGCAAACCCCTCTAGCCCTGGGGTCTGAGCCTCTCTGAGCACCCCTTCTCCTCCATCTGCTTCTTCCTCACTGCTACGAGTGCACTGTTCGGAGCAAACAGTCAGAGATTGAGCTTCGTGTTTTCTCTGGGGCGTGCACAGAGCACCAGCATGGTAACATCTTGCAGGCTCAAGAACATACAAGGTAGCATGTGATGTAATAACCAGTGTTCCTAAGAGTTCAGTTTCTCACTGTTTCTTCTAACATATTAACAGGAGATTTTTTCTTTGTTTACACCTTCATCAAAGCAAAATGGCAACAAACTTGCCATGTGTGATACCAAGTGAAGGCATTTCTGCCTAGTGAGAAATGATACCTTGTTTTAATTCAGGATGGTATCATCAGTCAGAGGCTGTGAGATACAACATTTAAAACTTTTTTCAGGTTCCCATAGTTGTCATTAGAGAAACCCAAAAGATTAAGATCACTGTTTGTGTAAAATGCTACACATATGAAAAGTAAACTGTGCTTGGGTCTGCGAAACTGTTTCTGATCAGGTTCATGAATTAAGTATTTTTCATTAGTTTTCTTTCCATATAGATGCACTTATAATTGTATTTCTTTACGAATTTATTTTGATTATAAAAAATGAAATGAAATTTTAATAAGTACTACTGTAATAAGTCACAGAACCCATAGTTGAGTGCTCCTCTTAAGAAGTGGTGTTTCCTTTAAATTTGCCAGTTTTAGTCAAGATGCTGCCTTAAATGCATGCAGAGTGACTGGTAGGATTTTCCCAGCCCTTGCAGTGCTCAGAGTTCTTGGTCTGCCTAGTGCTGAGCAGAGCTGACGGGTTGTATTTGAGGCAATACGTTCACATTTGGGTTATCTGTGCTGCATCATGGAGCACCCAGGCTGTGTGACTGGCACCCATTGCAAGCCTGCCAGCCTCATTCTTGACCTCAGGTATGTGGCACAGTCCAGGGACACTGGCCATGGCTTCAGCAGTGGCAGGACCCCATGGCTTCTGAGGGACTCTGTAGTAGATCACACTCCTGTGTTTACAGGAATTGGGCTCCCGAGGAATCTGGCTGCCTGCCTCTGGCATTTACTTGGAACTGTGTGATTTAAAATTACATTACAAACAGTTGCTTCAGAACAGATGCACTAAACTATTTGGTGTATGAAAAATGATTTTTATATGGAGGGATTCTCAGTGGGATGAAATGAGGTTATTTTAATATAGGGAAATGGATGGCTATCTTGTCTTTCAACTCTGGGAAGCTCTCTCCTGTAACATACTCTAAGCTTTGGTTTCCCAGAAAACCACAGAGATTATCTTCTTTTTTTCAGTAAACAGTGTCTAGGAGTAGCACTAAGATATCTTTCATGGCTGATATCTTTTTGAATACTGGAGAAATTCTTATTTATCAAGCCGAATTATGGATATTTACTGTACTATTGGTAAAAGTGTATTATCCCACAAGTTCCTTTTTTAGAGAAAAAAATTTGGGAAGGAGAAATACTGTCCTCTGGTGCAGAAGCTTTCCAAATGCTAAATGTCTTTTATGTGACTGAAAGTATTTTCCTGTGAGATAACACATGTATTTATTCCAAGATAATACATGCATTTGTTAAACAGATTTTTGGGAAGTGAAAAGGCCATGTGCCTGCTTTGGTGTGTACTGTGGGGCACGAGCAGTGCTGAGTAACAAGCCTGGCGATGGGACAGGGCTGGATGGGACGGGACAGAACGGCACGGGATGGAATGGCACGGGACGGGATGGGATGGGATGGGATGAACTGCTTGACTTACTCCAGCATCCCTGTAAATGTTATCCTGTGGAAGCACAACTGCCTTTAAGCTTTGAACAGCATTTTAGGCAGTTGTATGTTAAACAATGACTACTTGAATTAAATTTTAAAAAAACGAAACCAGCATACATGATTGCATGTATATTGTTAAGGATTGAAAATCACGCTTTTGCTGTGTCTGAAGGAAGTACTCCGGGTGTGTATAGTCATAATTCATATTGCGAGGTGTGTTGGTATGAATTTAAGTGAGTACAGTCATTGCCCAGAGACTTGTCTGAAATTTGGATCTTTACCAGATAGTTCTGCTTCTGTGAAAGCAGAGTAAAGTACTTTAGCTGCCATAGAAAATACACAGATTCAGCTCTTGGTGTTTTTAGAGAGTTATAATATTTGTATGTGATAAATTCAGAAAGACGTCGAGTTTTTTTGTAGCAGATTCACTACAGATCTGCAGTGAAGGGTTCACCACAGAAAGGAGAACAATAGTACACTGATCATCAGAGGTTGCTGTGTAAGTAATACATTTATCTTAGCATATGTGAGAAACTGGGACTACTTGATACCACAAAAATAAAGTCTTTCCCAGTTAATATGAAGAAGTGTACTGTTTTTCATTTGGAATTACAGGATAACTTGGACATGGAAGCAATGCCCATGTTCTTGTCATGTCAAAACACAGTGCAGAGTGATCCCTAGAGCTCTGCAACAATGCACTATCAGTCATAATTACTTAGAGGGATATGGAAAGGACTGGGAACATTTATGCAGCTAATGAGAAGATTTAGCACTTTAGCAGGAAGGGGGGTTTGTGGGTTGGTTTTTTTTTTTTAGTGGAAGTTACTCTTTAGGACAGGGGAAGTACCTGTTGCTGTACTGAGCACCTGTGGCTGGGTTTCTTTTATTTTAGCTAAACTTTCTCTGCAGCACTACATATTAGATGGCTTAGATTTCTCTCTTATCTGATGATCTGTGGTTAGAAAGCTGCTGTCAGAACAGGAGGCTGAGGGACCTAAGTTCAAAAGGCACATGTGCTCCAAGAGAGGAAGAGTTTGGTGGTGTCTCTACATTTCTATGACAGATTCATCAAGGCTTGGAATGGCAGATCAGGAAAATCCCGTCCTGCACTGTTGGAGCTTCAGGGCATTGACAGAGTCTAGGCTTGGCATTCAGGAGCCTCAAAGGCATGAACATTGCCAAAAATATACTTATGTTGAAGTATGTTACTAACTACTATTGAATGAATCACTCCCTGGAAACATACTGCTTTTGTAACCTGGAGCAGGGATATTATCCTTTAGCTACAATGTGAGTTCAGAAACTGAAGATGTTGAACTGTCAGAGTATCCTGAGCAGATGTTGTTGTTGTATATCCTGAGCAGATGTTGTTGTGTATTGGCACATGATGTTGTTTTCTGGCTTCTTGTTTGCAGTTTTTAAATTATTTTTTTCTATTTTTCTGTTTCTTCTACTGCTCTCATATTTTGAAATTGAAGGATGTTTTGAATTAGTTAAACTTTTTTCAGGCAGTGTGAAACGATTGCTTAAACATATCAGATCTTATCTGTGATGAGAAAAAAAGTTAACATCATGATTCTTGCAAATAGATCATCAACATGACTGACATTGTTTGTTGTACTTCTGTTTTTAGAATAATATATAAATGCTCTATGTGTGACACTGTGTTTACTCTACAACCTTTGCTGTATCGCCACTTTGATCAGCACATTGAAAACCAGAAGGTGTCTGTTTTCAAGTGTCCAGACTGTTCTCTTCTATATGCACAGAAACAGCTTATGATGGATCATATCAAGGTGTGTAGGCATCTTCTCTTGTTTCCTTCATAGATACCATTTGTCATGCAATATATGCTGTGAGAACATACTGTGAAAAGGCACAGAATAACAAGAAGACTACTGAGAGAGATGTTAATAATTCTGAGGGGGTAATCTGTGAATATTGTTCTCAAATGTTAAAATGTTATATTTTGTCTTGTCTTCAGCATATCTGTGATCACTCAGGTTTTCTGTAAGAATGTTGATTTTGGTATACTGGGAATATCTCAGCTAGTCCAATCCTAACAAATACTGAGTTTTATTTACAGTATTCTAAGTATTATTCCAACTGTTAGGAGCTGAGAATGCTGAGTGCATCACAAAATCAAACCTTTGATGTTCAGAATTCACCAGGAAGCAGTATGTTGCTAGATGTACAGGTTATCTGTGTGTGTTCACATATGAACATGAACACAAACACATGTGCTTTGAAAAAAACTTCAAGTGGATTTCCTCATAAACACCGTTAACAGCTAAAGATTCACTGTGATCCTTGTAAGTCCTGATTTTAAGGATCAGCAGCCCCCTGGCTATCATTTGTTAGCTGTGTGTTTGACACAGACTGTTACCTCATATCATACAGACCACAGCTGAGTTTTTTATGCCCTATTAACCCCTGGTGCCTGAACACAGCCCTACAGTCCAGAATGGCACCATGGAGCTCATTGCGTTTCTCTCGCAGTGACACAATTTCTGACTACAATTTCTCTACAGCAAAGTGGAAAACCAGACATCTTTTTTGGCTGCTAAAACCGTCATTTTGCATTTTAGTCCCAATTATGGCACTTGTAACCATAGAATTCTCCAAAGCTGTGTTGAAAATAAGATCACAAGTCTTGAATAAAACAGGTGGTCTTAAAGCCAGTCTTCAGCTTGAGGAGGAGATGAGGGAAGGGCTGAGCCAAGATGTTCAGAAATACTAGATATTTTCTGAACTAGTAGCACTAGTTCTTGGAGCTTTAGTGCAAGGTATCTTAGATGGTCCTCTCATGCAGCAATGCAAAGCTCTGTGTTTTATTTCCTTTGATCTACTCAGATGGTTGGGGATTTTTTCACTAAATAGGCAAATTCTGTGTATTGCAGTGTATGTCTTATTTCTGTAATTAGTTTTTCCTGACTCAAATATTACCGGAAAAGTATTGTTATATCTGTACATAAGTACTTCTGTAAGACCTGAAGACAATACTTTTAGGAGCTCAATCTGACTGCAGTTAGGGCCAGAAGCTATCTTTACAGAAATCAGGCTGCTCAGCATCTCACATTTTAAAGAAATGCTCAGTTACTTTGACACTACTTAACTTCTTTAGCTTTAGTGTTCCATGCCAGTACTTGAACTTTCAACCAATGGGGTTTTAGCATGATTCACTATAAATGATTCAGACATTTTTGAGACTAAAATTAGAGGATTAGAGAATACATGTGCAGTAGCAGTATTGCTGGTTTTGCATTTAGGATGTGTGTATAGTAGTAGGGACTGGAGCAAAGCAGTGTAAATTAGAGTTCAATTAAGGGGGACTGAAAAAAACAGTAACAGGTTATAGATAAAAACAGAAAAGGATTAAGGAGAGGATAAAAGCACAAAAGGACTCAGGGAGAGTATGAGTGCCAGACAGAGGCAGAGCTCAGCTGCACAGAAAGTAATGGTTTGGTATGGCTAGACATAAACCATCAAGACAGAGACAGACCTGGGTGAAAGTAGGACAGAAAGGGACAGAAGGAAGCTCAGGAGGAGGTCATTTAAAGCTACAGAAAATAACCCAGAATAATTCCTGCAGATGTCAATATTTCTTGATGGCAAAATGTATGTCTCATTTTCCTGTAATAACTTGCTACAAGAAAATTTCCAGCAGCCAGTGAGAGCAGGTGGTGAAGGACTGCTCTGGCCCGGCCTGGCCTGGCCTGGCCTGGAGGTGTAATGCTCCCTGTTTGACCAGCAGTGGGACTCCATACTGTGCTTTAGTGTTCTTGGTGTAGTTTCAAATAAGAAATGAAATTTCAAGTATTGTATTTAAAAGACATTTGGAAAGTTGAGCACTAACTATTTTACATGCTGACAGGTTAGGCTGGAATGGAATCTCCAGGTCAGCTTCAGTTGCCTGAGAGTACAGGAACCTCGTTTCCTCCTCCCCTGTGCAGTGGGATACTAAAGCCAGCCTACTCCTTTACTACACACCTGCACTTTGCTCTTAGTTGTTGGTCCTGTGCACTTTGCTTTTTACTAACAGTTCAGGGGGGTTAATTACTGGCTTTTCTTTTATTTAAAAGCTGTTAAATCAAAGAATATGTTTTACTGATGAGGTTGATAATTGCTCTAGAGCCAGTGGGTAGTCCCAAGCGCCAAAGTATTTACAAAAGCATTTGTATCAGATTGATACTCCTATATTCCCAGAATCAAGAATGTATTTAATGGGTTTTACCTGAAGGAAAAATAATTCTGTTTGGGCTGGTTAAACGTATCCTCCAAAAGGGTTATAGTAAGGGTCAGTAGGTGAGAGGATCAGAACACTCTCCCGGTAAAGGACAAGCCTTTCAGATGTGAGACCTCAATTGTGGGTCCCTGTTCAGCAGTGGATTAGCTCTGGGCTGCAGTCATCCCTGCTGGCCCACAACCCTCTCCATTCCTGCTGTGTCCACATCCACGTTGTGGAACTCAGACACACAGCTGAAGCCCCCCAGCCCTTCCTGAACAAGTCACTTTGTTGGCTGGGGTGTCACACTGGCAGACTACACTGGTTTGGAGACGGAAGGAGGAGTTCTTCCCTTCTTAGTGACCATTGACTTAAAGTGCAGACATAAGTCCCTGAGGAAAGCTTCCCACCCAGGAGCTTCAGGGGCTGGAGAACAGCTGGTCAGACCCCTCTGATCTGCTTAGGGGCCCTGTCAGCCCCACACACCTTGGCTTCTAAGTGCTGTTAGCAAGGTAGCCCTAAATGAGCATGCTCATAACCTGACTGGGGAGTAAGGCAGGGCTTAACCTCAGCCTCAACATAAATTGTTAATATATCCTAAATTACATAGTTGTGTGATGTTTCCAGAGTTGCTTTGTCTTATTTACCAATATGCCAAGTCAACATTTGGTCAGGAAAAAAGCCTTTCCTTCTTGGAAAACTCCAGTCACATAGTCTGGAATGAGGATGGTCAACTAATATGTCAGGTAAGTAAAGCAAGAAATTAAACTTAACAAAAAGTACTTCTTGAGCCCTTTTTTCCTCCCTATTAAACTGCAACTTAACCTACAAAGTAAGTATCTTATTTTTTGTGAAAATGCCTGCATATGGTGTCTGTTACTGTTAGGTCATGCTAGGTCTTGCCTTTAGTTAACCTTGTTTCTTTAAGAATGTGATCTGATGATAATAGTATGCCAAAGAAGTAACTAAAGGCTTTTGGTTGAGTACAACTGTGTATGTCTATGTTGTTTTTGTAACTTTTTTTTCCTCTCTTTTATTGTAGTCTATGCATGGAACTTTGAAAAGTGTTGAGGGGCCACCAAACCTGGGGATAAATCTGCCTCTCAGTACTAAACCCACAACTCAGAACTCAGCCAGTCACATCAAGGAGGACACAAAATCTGTCAACGGAACAGAAAAGCTGGAGAAGAAATCTCCTTCTCCCATAAAGAAAGCAGAGCCTAAAAAAGTCGCTAGTCCTGGCTGGACATGTTGGGAGTGTGACAGGCTCTTCACTCAGAGAGACGTTTACATCTCCCACATGAGGAAAGAACATGGAAAGGTAAAGGAATATATTCAATTACAAAAAAAGTGAATTAAACCTGAAAGGTAAAGTATTTGTTTCTAAATTCCATTTGTGTTTTTCCAAATAATTCCTTTAGGTCCCAGCATTATTATTCTCTGTTCTTATATCTATTTCATCTTTTTTGCTTTGGCTGCTTAGTTTTTTTCAGTTTCTACATCATTCTACTGAGAAAATCAATTGTAGGCTTGTTCATTCAGTCCTGAAATTTTTTTCAAGATGGAAAGAGTGAGAGATATTGCTGTATTTCATCCAAGCCATCTAATCTGATCCAGGTTCTTACTACTTCTTTGTGCCTTCTCAGTTCCCTCTCTTTAAGGTGGTGTGGTGAATGTGGCAGTGCTGGGGTAACAGTTGGACCCAATCTTAAAGATCTTTTCCAACTTAAACAATTTGATTCTATTCTGTTCTGAAGCTCAGTGCCTGTTAGCCTCAGGGAGTGGAGACTCAGTCTTGTTTTACTGGTCCAGTGAGTGCCAACTGGTGTTTCATTTAAAGGCAGACACATTGTACAGTTGATCTGTTGCTCTAATCTTGCACTTGAAAGTTCAGCTGAGTTAACAAGTTGAATTTTGCATTTCAAGCAGCTGGACTTGAGATATCTTACTTAAAATGGATTGAAAGTGAAATATGGGAATGTTGCATCCTCAAGTCAACAGAGAGAGTGTTTGATGTTCTTCCTGTGTTCAATAGCATTTCCGTTAAATGAAATTAAAAAGACTGGCAGGCTGGAAGGCAATAGTGATCCTGCTTAGCTGTGGCAGGCTCCAGCCCCTTGCTGACATGTGGCAGCCACCTGCCAAGCCAGTCTTCACCTTTGCTGTGTGCTGGTGGCAATGCTCTGGCTCTTTCCTCAGCTGGGAACCAGGGAGTTAAACTGATCTACTGTGCTGCACTGCAGCAAAAGACCAGGACTGGGAGGGATAATAGGTTTATTTTGTCTAAGTGGAGGAGAAACACCCCGAGTGAAAATCGTAGTCTTCAGGATGCTAATGTGCTGTAATAAATGATTGCACATTTCCAGAGGTTTCTATTACAGCTATTATCTCTAAAGCTGTTCTGCAAATTATTTTATTCTGTTTATAAACATTTTATGGAAAGGCTGAAAATGCTGGACTACTGAGTGTCATCTTCAATTTTCTTAGGACAACTTCAAGCAAATAGCACCCCAGCATCCTTGCCTCCAGTAACTCCCACCCCATTCCTTCAGCTTCCTGCTGCCCAAATATTAACAGCAGAGCTTTAACTGGCAATCAGAAATGAGTTTAAGACCGAGTGCATTGTACATTTATGCAATTCTTAAAAACAAAGCAGCACAACCTCCCAATGAAACTGTCACTTCAGAGTGAACTAGAGAGCGATACTCAGTCTGATTCCATCCACAGCAGAGTAGCCAAAGGCATGTAAAATCAGGTTAGTAACATATCAATAATGCTTTCTAAATACTACCTTTAAATCTGTGTCTTTCTCTCTCTGATGTTTATGTGCAGTGTTACCTCAAGAACAGCCCTTATTATGAAATGCTAGATAATTGTTGCACGCAAATCCTGGCCTGAAGACCTCTTTCATTGCTACCATTCAGGTGCTGGTTTTTATCCCTATTCAGGCAATTCCTTGAATAACGCAGGAGGCAGATAGATACTAAAATGAACAGAAATACAACTCCATGTCAGATAGATACTAAAATGAACAGAGATCCAACTCCATATCCTTCAGAAATTGGGGATACAGACCAGGTGCTACATTCCTTCCCAACCTGTCAAAATTTTCAGTAATTGTTAGCTGTCAAAAAGACTATGTTGAAAAACTAAACTTTTACTATAGAGAGAATAGAAATGCGCATAAGATAACCAAGTATGTTATATGGATCTAATAAATAGAGGAACTAATTTACAGTCTGATTTTCTTAAGAATGATAGGTGTGAGTTAAATGCTCTAAAATAACCCTTGCAGGATGATTGTTTAAAACTGTAATTAAGCAATTCATAAGCTATTCACAAAATCCATTGTCATGCAAGGTATTTGAAAATACTTAGTTTCAAACTTATAATTTCTGCTTTACAGGACCAGAGTGAAAGAGCTGTAACCCCTAGCTGATCCCAGGCTGGATTATGCAGAGGTATTCATAGGAGAGGTATTGCCATGTATATACTCTTTGGATAGATCTTTGAGTTTCCAGCCCTTATTGGGAACTGTCTACACAGACAGATTCACATTTTCTGTATCCTCTCTTGGAGACCCTGGATGAAGGGAGTCAGCTGTAGGGTAGGAAATTTTGTAGCCACCTTGGTGTGACTCTCTGCCTGATCTTAAAAGTGCTGCAGCCCAGACAAGGGATTGTTCCAACAAGCCTGTACAACTCCTGTCTGAAACTCGATCATGTGTGTCTGCCCTCCACCAGGCAGGCATATGCTGAGCTTCTGAGGACTTGTGTGCAGGTGTGTTTCTGTGAAAGGGCAGATGTTTTCTAAGTAGGAATTACCAACTCCATCTTGCTCACTGATCATCCTCTTCCTGTCAAGACAAGATGCTGTACAACAGATCACGCTGCACTTAATTACAGAACTAATGTTTCAGTTCTTTTGGGTTTGGCTGCCATTGCAGAAACTAATGCATCAGAAATCGTATTTGGGTCTCTATCTGGAGTCTCCCCAAGGAATTTAGAACAAGTGTGGGGTCACAGCTGGCTGCCCTACATAGTGCCCCAGGTCCTGCTGAGTATCATCCTCCTCCTGCTTTTCTGACCGCGGGCTTGATGCCTCTGCTCACTGCCACACAGCTACAATGTGTGACTGCTCCGTCTTCCTCAGCTTCTTCCTTTCCTTTTTCCTTCTACTTGCCGAGCTGCAACATTCACCCCACAGAATTCCCCAAACAGATGGCCATCAAGTTGGCATCAGATCATACCTCTCATTTTGTCATGACTTTTCTGAGCCCTGTTACTGTCTCAGTGTCTGTGAGGGTCAATTTTGGTCCTTCTTCTGTGCTCTTCACCCCTCCCTCTTTGTGGCTGAGGAGTTCATAGTCAGCAGCTGGGGACATGGTTTGGTGATGGGAAGGAAAAGTAAATCCCTCATCCTACTGCCTTTTCTGATCCAGAATTAGTCCTCTGATCGTCCCTGTTTCTTTGGTGGAAGAAATTCTCTTCACCCACCATCTGTGACACCAATTTACAGCTGCAGACAGGTGGGTGTGTGTGTAGCTCATGGTGGCCACACTGCTTTGAAGGAGTCCAGCTCTGACTTGTACAGTGCTGTTGAAGGGGGGGTGTACATGAAGTACAGTACCAGAAACAGGTAAGTGATGTTTCTTTCCTATTTATCAAAAGGTTCAACACATGCACCGCTTTTACTGAGCTTTTTAAATGAAAGTCTTTCTCTTCTTTTTTTTAAAGCAAATGAAGAAACATCCTTGTCGACAATGTGACAAATCTTTCAGTTCATCCCATAGTTTATGTCGGCACAATCGTATCAAGCACAAAGGCATTAGGAAGGTTTATACGTGCTCGTAAGTTCTGTTTTTATTTATTTAGAGATGGAGTACAAAAACCATTGTTAGTTGAACATCTTTCCTTAACTGTGTAAGAGCCAGTGTCCCATTCATTCAGATGCTCAGGACAGGCCAAACCAATTAGCTGTCCTGTCTGCAGAAACGTGTCAGGCTCCTGAGAGCGCAGTGTGTAAAGCGTACAATCTGAAACTTGGTTGAGCTGAGCATTTGCAGTTCCACCTTAGGGAACCTGGTTTTCAGGAGTCTGTCAAATACACAATCACTCTTCTAATCTACAAAAGGCACTTGTTAAGCCTGACACTTGAATGTTTGTGTGCTTGTGTGTCTGCAGGCACTGTCCAGATTCAAGACGTACTTTTACTAAGAGGTTGATGTTGGAAAAACATATTCAGTTGATGCATGGCATTAAAGACCCTGATGTGAAAGAAATGACTGAATCTACCAATATGGAAGAAAGGGAAGTAAAAGAAGACACAAAGGTGATCACTTAGAAGACTCATTCAATCACTGAGAATGATTTTTTTTGTGGGTATATATTCAGGATCTTTAAATAAATACAGGTACTTCGATACCATAAATGTCTCTTCTTCTGTGAAGTAGAGCTCCAAAAAGATTGTTTATCAGAGTTGTTCTAGAATGTGCCAAGGGAAAGGTTCTGACATTTGCAGCTCACAAATAGTTATGAAAAGAATTGCATATTTATGCTTACATGATACACCATTTCTGTTTTTTTGTTAGGTACCTAGTCCAAAGCGTAAATTGGAAGAACCTGTAATGGAGTTTAGACCTCCACGAGGTGCAATCACTCAGCCATTAAAGAAGCTGAAGATAAATGTTTTTAAAGTTCACAAGTGTGCAGTTTGTGGCTTTACAACAGAAAATCTTCTCCAGTTTCATGAACATATTCCTCAGCATAAATCTGATGGCTCTTCATACCAATGCAGGGAATGTGGACTCTGCTACACATCTCACGTGTCCCTTTCCAGACACCTCTTCATTGTACATAAGCTGAAGGAGCCTCAGCCAGTATCAAAACAGAATGGGTCTGGGGAGGAAAATCAGCAAGAAAACAAACCCAATCATGAGGATGACTTGTCCGACAGTGCGGCATCGGACAGAAGATGCAAAGTGTGCGCAAAGACTTTTGAAACTGAAGCGGCCTTAAACACTCACATGAGAACACATGGCATGGCCTTCATCAAGTCCAAAAGAATGAGTTCAGCTGAAAAGTGATCAGATTGGTTGGGGTGCAGAAATCTCTCTCCACATTGGAATACTAATGACATTTTTGCTACAGAAAGTTCAACGTATAATAGTGTTAACAGTACTATTCAGGCTGTTGCAATATATTCTGCATAAAAGTGTCCCCTTCACCTCATTGTCTATACCCTCAGAACCATTGAAGCAGTATTTGAGTTGAAAAGAGTTTGTATATATTTAAACTAATAATTTTTATACTCTTTTGTTATGTGTTTGTATTAGTATCTAGTGGAAAAATTGGGATTTTTCTGTTTTGTTTCTGTTCTTTTGTAGTAAGTTTCTTTAAAACAGAGTTCTGAATGCTGGGACAGTTCCTTAGGTTCTCTTAAACTGTTTGGTTTTTGAATGCTTCTGAAAGAAAACTTAGCTAATGGAAGTCCATCAGAAGGAGGTGCTTGGAGGGGAGAGGAGAGAGGAAGCAAGCTAAGAGGAGATTTTAAATTCTGAAGAACTTGGGCTTCCAAATGTTTAAGGAAGCTTTTAAACTTTTTCTTACAAAATATATTATAAAAAAAAAATACAAGTACCACTGCATGTGTAAAATGGAGTGCTGGTTTTTAGGTGGCAACACCAGAACAGGTGCAGAGCCCCTGGAGTGGTAAAGTACTTCTGAAGAGTATAAATGCACAACTCTATGTATCATGAAGTGATTTTTTTAGGTCATCAGGTGCTTGTGATCAAAGCTCAGATTGTTACAAAAGGGCTGGGCTGCTCTGGATTTAAGAAATAAGACGTAATTAGAGGAATAGGTTTATAATTATGATGTTTTTTGTCATGTAATTTATTAAACATATAGAAGTGAGTACACAGCATTATGTATTTTCCTTGCTGGTTATTGAAAGGAAATAGTTAACCCTTGCTACAGGGGTTGAGATTTGCCAGCTCCACATGATCATGCCAAACGTTCTGGTGCTCTGTGTCACACACAGCCACAACTGGGAAGGAGCCAGCCCCGGCCAGGAGTGGGACTGGGGCTTGCAGCTTTAGCACAGGCCCTGTGGAGCTCGGCCAGACATTGCAAACTCCTGTCCAGCACCACTAGTTTTGCTTGCACAAGTACAAAAAGGTACCATACTGTCCCTTTCAGATAGAGTTCTCTGTGAGAGTATATTTTTAGTTTGTTTTTGCATTTTATACCTTGTATGTAACCCTACAAAAAAAATTTTGTACTTTTTTTTAAAACAAATTGTGTATATATAGATAGCTGCATGATAAACAGTAGTAATTGTTGGGTTCCTTAAAAGTCTTGCTGCTGTCAGATGTTACTATACACTATGTCCATTACGACTGTATGAAACACATTTCATATGTAAATAAATGTGGAGCATTTTGCCCCAAAAGATTTGTGAGATTCTGTTATTTATCATTAAATTTTAATAGTTTTAAAATTTAAAGTGTTTAAAAAAATATGGATCCTCTCAGCCACCTCTGTAAAACTTAATCATTCTGGCAATTGTGTATGAGATACATTAGTTCTGCTCTCTCCATCCTCATTCCTAATTTGGCTCCTGGGTAGCTGCTTGTTAGCCCACTTATATTACTGGCATATCAAGTGCTTGTGAGGTACTTCATCCTACAGCATGCAGCGGGCACAGCACCTCAGCGTGTGCTGGCCACTGCCACCACTGCCCTTCCCATTCAGTGGATACCTCTGAATACTTGTTTGTTGATGTGCACTGTCAACTGTACAACAAATGAGTTATCACTATGCAGAATGGTGTTTTGTATACAGTGAACAGATAATAAAACTTCAATTTTCACAGCCATTACTAATACTTTTCTTTATTTTCCCTTTTCACTGTCTTACAAGTAACCTGACGATTCAAATGGCATCATGGTGCCAGGATGTCACGCTGCCACTCGTGTCCCCAAAGGAGCTCCTGCACAGCCAGGGAGTGCAGCCCACCTGCTTGGCAGTGGGCTCTCTTCAGGTCTAAGTGGCAGATCAGTTTAACTGTCTTGCCAGTAATCTCTTGAAAGGTTTAAGGGATAGAGGGTCTTGAACTGCCCCATAAGCTCCAGCCACATTTCTGTGTCAGAGCTGACATACCTCCTTAACAGGAAGATGATGTCCTGAAAAGCAGGATGCGAACAGAATGTTTTAAAGCAACGTGAAATACAGTGAAAAGGCACAAATCTCAGCAGGCATGCCTAAAGGAATTATTTCCTCTTGTAAACTATAGAAAAAATGTTTAAACTTCTTTTTGTCTAAGATCTGACATTTGAGTTGTTTGCTTTTAATCAACATTGTGACACTTAACAGTCAGTGATGACAGAAACACTCCTCTTTTTTACCCCTTTCCTCTGAAGATTGCACAGTAATGGATTAAACCTCATAAAACCTCTCTGTGAGTTAGGAAAGGGATCATGTAGACTCCACCATTTTGCAGCCACTCTTGTGGTTGAAAACAAAGGTGTTTAACAGTGCAACCTCAAATTGCAACAGAAACTAAGGCTATATATCTCTTCCTGTTGTGTGCCTTCCCATTCCATCCCTTCTGCTCTTCAAGGAGGCAGGGAGCACACTGAGACCTCTGCCCAAATATCCAGCTGCACACAAACTGCCCCAGCAGCACTGCACCAGGGCTCAGGTCCGGCTGCCAACACAGCCTCAGTAAAACTGTTTTTTCACCTGCTAATATTGGTTAACACCTCACCTCAGGGCAGTGCCTGGCTGCCAGTCACCTGGCTTGAGCTGTGTGGATGTGGGGTCTTTGAGAAATAGCACCAAAATAAGTCACTGAGGCTGTAGTAAGTGGTGGGGAGGAAACCCCACAAACCATGAGGACATGCACTCACTTACCAGTGGGGAAGTAACAGAAAATAACAGCATGGGAGTTCACAACAGCCCAGTGAGACAGCATGGAGCTGGTCCTCCTCACTGTGCACAGGGCCATACCAAGATGCTTTCTAAAATATGCAATTTGCCACAATAAACATGCCCTTGAGAAAGGCTGTGAGACTGGACAGAAGGAACAATGAGGGGAAGTGGGACACTGTGTCAGCCAGAGCCACTGCACTCTGTGCAATCAACCTCGCAGGCAGCAAAATGCTCTGCCAGAAGAGCAGTGGGCTCAGAGGAGAGGCAAGTGCAATTCCAGACCCTTCCCAGGACAAGACCCAAGGCAACAGCCTGAAGCTGTCTCAGGGAGGTTTAGGTTGGATGCTGGAGAAAGGTTCTTGACCCAGAGGGTGCCTGGGCACTGTAACAGGCTCCCTTGAGAAGTCACAGCACCAAGCCTGACAGAGTTCACAAAGTGTTGGTATACTCTGGGGAACATGGTGTGACTCTTGGGGATGGTGCTGCACAGAGCCAGGAGTTGGACTTGATGATCCTTGTAAGCCCCTTCCAACTCAGCAGATTCTGTCATTCTGTGATGTGTGCTCCCCCACGCAGGGTGCATTCTCAGCCTGCCACCCACTGCCTCACTCTAGCATGCCCCAGTCCTTCATGTCCTGCCATGCACACTCGGGCTATGCTGTACCTCTAAGCTCAGCCTAATACTTGTGCCGGTTTGGGCCAAATTCAGGGAGACATCCAAAAGGAACGTCTCCTCCTCCCCCACCAGGTTCAGGAAAAAAAAGATTTTCCTCGGAGGAAAATGAAGGGAAAAAACTATTTATTTAACAAACACACAGGAAAAGTATAATAATGCTAAATAATAAAACCTCTC
>VZTD01002386.1:120041-143124 GCA_013397725.1 Rhagologus leucostigma
TGGTTTTCACCCAACAATCAGATCTCCCTGCAGTACACAACGTGTTGTTCCATCTCTCTGCATTACCCACCATGTGCAACCAGGTCCCTGAGCAAAGACAACCCCACAGATAGGTTTGTCTGTACTTGAGGCGGAATTAACCCAAACAGTCCTTCCTAACAGTCCTCTGGCATGTACTACGGGAACCTTATCTCCATCTACTGTATGCAGGGGCTCAGATTGAGCAGGACCAGCTCTGTTGGTGGAACCTCGGGTGTTAACTAACCACATGGCCTTTCCTAGATGCTGTTCCCAATTTTTGAAAGTTCCCCCACCCAGTGCCTTCAAGGCGGTTTTCAACAATCCATTGCACCGTTCCACTTTGCCTGCAGCTGGTGCATGGTAAGGGATATGGTACACCCACTCAATGCCATGTTCCCTAGCCCAGGTGTTAATAAGTTTAATTAAATCAATGCATTTGTGTTGTCCAGTGCATGACACTTTTAATGACTCCCACAGGTATCTGCCTCCCTTGTTCCTGGGGTGCCTGGGCATGACACAGGTGTGCTGTGCCCACCCCGCACAGTGCCCCCAGATACCTCCCTCGGGAGCTATTGAGCCTCGGCCTGCTTTGCCTGTAGGTACAGACAGAGCTAAATCTGGCTGGCCACAATCACTATACTTCTCTACACTTGTCTGGTGTTTGTATTTCAGGAGGGCATTTACAGATGTACAACTTGACCTGCCAAAGGCCCAAATGTTCTCAGTTCTTAACCTCTGTCTACCTGTGGGGAATTCAGTTTGGCAAGCCTATTTACTTTTAAAAGGATTTTTATATAACTCTGACCTTTTCATTCTGTTAATATTACCTTTCTCAGTACACTTAGCATACACACACAGCTGCCAGCCCAGTAACAGCACACAGAAAAACCTATTTTAGTTTAAAACCTTTCTCAAATATTAGGGCAGTTCAGTAGTCAATTCTTTGTATTTGAATTTCAGATTATTACTCAAAGGTTATCTGCCCAGGCTCCCTGAAGGGTGACTAGGAACAGTGGGGAATGGATTGACAAGAGAAATAAGTACAGAACTTGTCAACCATAGAAGGCACAAGCGTTCCTGACCTACATCCCCGGGCTCTGTGTACAAAGTAGATTCTGCAGCCAGAAGTGGATGCGGATGCAGGAGCACAAAAGAAGGAATCACTTCCCGTCACCCCTGGGCACTTCTTCCCTTTGAAAAAAAAACTGGATTTGCTCCTCAGCAGTGACTGTACAAAACCTGGTTTTGATGTTATTTCTTTCATAGTTGGGAAAAAAGACAGCTTTCCTCACTGGGGACCAAATGGCCCATTTGAGGGCTTTGCAGTGAGGCACTGCACTGGGAATGACCCAGATTCACCTGGAAAATGAACTGGAGGCACTACAGCTCTCTTCTCTGAGCCTCAGGATGCTATTTTGAAGGAAGCAAATGTATTTGAAACAGTAATGTGACTATTAGCCAAATAAGCTGCATAGTACCCTTCTCAGATATGTCCCCTTATATGATTTGGCGAAAGACTTTATGCAGTTCATTTATTTTCTGTTCTTAAATTGTGCTACTTTGTATTCAATGGCTCTAATGTGATGGTGGGGATATGGATGCAGTGCATTATCAGCACTGCTCTCCTCGGGTCAGTCCAGCACTTGGCTAACAGTGATATAGCTCTGAGGGCCAGACCAATATTGCAGGTCAAGCACAACAATATTTCCTGATTTAGTGATTGTTTCTGATTTTTTTTCCCTGTTCCATGTGAGAAGGGGAAGGAAAAGAGAACATTATTTGCTAAATTTAATTGAATGTTCAGATAGTTGGATCCCTCCCTCCCCTTACCCCTTTTCCTGAGAAAAAGAAATTATTTTCACAAATAAACTATTCCCTGAAAAACATCCACTCAGCTGAAATCCAATTAGGTCTGCAGACACTGGGTCACAGAGCAGGCTCAAAATGTTGACTCATACACTTAGAAAGTGATACTGGGGTTGCAAACTGTGCCTGTGAACAGGTCCTTGCCAGCTCCCAAGGCACATGACAAGACTCAGGAGAGGAGTGACACGAGACGAAAGCCACACATGCTCCCAAGCAGTGGCCTCCAAAGTGAGAGTGTGCATCCGTGGGCATGCAGGAAGCAAATAGTCTTTCTACTGCTACAAAACTACAATGAAATACAAGTATTAAAAGTATCCAGAAAAGGGGTGAGTTCTGTGGCCAAAACCAATCCTCTGGAAAACAAAGAGCTGTCATTCAATATTATATATACAGGTAGCACTAATGCCTGGCTGTTTGAAAAGGTCTGGCAAATCTGCCAGAATGTCAAGAATGACATTTTCTGTGTACTAAAAAGCTAGCATAATTTTCTAGCTGCAGAGCTCCAGAAGATCTACTGTACAAATATTGAAGTCAAACATCCAGCGTAGGGGAAGATTTCAAAATACATGTAACCTTTAATAATCAAAATCATGCAGATGGTAAAATAACAAAGCCACCAACAGAGGTGTGTGGGTGATTTCCAGCATCTCTGGAAAAGGAAGAAAAGCAGCTTCCTAATATGTTTCTCTTGCCTCACCACAAACAATGGGGGAGTCCAAGTGTTTTCTGAGCTATCAAACACCAAGCACAATCAAACCAACAGGCAAAGAAACTGCAGTCTCAGAATTCAGTGTGGGTTCATGCCTTGGACAAAAGAAAGTCCCATCTATGTCAACAGAAAAATACGCAGCTTCAATCTTCCCAGATCTCAACACAAAGCTGCCTTCTCGTTTTTCTAAATTCTCCATACACTAACTCTGCTTCTTCCCTCTGCTTGTTACAGGATTAGATTTTATCACCTGGACTTCCACTTTTAATTATCTCCATCAGGAATGACTGCAAGGAATTGTTCTAACACTGATGAGGCTTTGCCGTTTACGTTCTCTCAGCTGCTGCCATCTCCCTGCTGAGTGGCTGGTCTTTTGGCTCCAAAATTGATATTCCTGCTTCACAATAGGCAAGAATCATTTTCTGCCTGTTTGGTGAATTAAAGCACTACCCAAAAATAACACTCAGAGATCATTCTTTTATCACAGCCATTTGCCTTTGTTTTGTGTGTTGCAGCATTGCAACTCTAGTCTAGGATGAAAATTCATCATTTATGTTCAGCCATTCCTTGTGTGACCAGGTAATAGAAAAGTGTCAAATATTTACCGTTGAATACAAATTTATAATTAAACACAAAGTAAGTATTAAATCTGTTATACTTTAATAGGAATTTGGGTGTGATACACAGTGTTTTGGAACAAAACCTGGTTTCTTGTGGTTTTTTTCATATCGACGCAGATATGATACCCTCTATTAATATAATTAATTAATTGCCAAACCACAAGAAATAACAGAGATTTCCTTCCAATAGCAAAGCAAATTTAACAAAGATGTTTTTGTCAGATTGTTTCTAATTGCCTTTGAGGTAGTGGTCTGAACCCTAGTGTAAATTACTGGTATGTTCAATGAGGTTTGTTAGTCTCCCTTATGTTGATTGCACATAATATAAGCCTGATAATTTTGTCCCAATCACCATTTTTAATCTCTGTTTTCTCAGGGTTTTTTCTAAAAATAAAGACAAGCAGATTTGTACACAAAGGCAAAAAACTCTATTGAAAAAAAAAAATCTGTCTAAGTAGTACGGTATGAAAAACCTGCTCAGAGGAATTGCAGAAAACCTTTTGCTGGGCAAGAGTCAATCCAAAATTTCAGTGGGCAGATCCCACTCGTACAGAACACATAACTTTGTTACACACCTTTTTAATTAAACTCTTAATTGCACAAAGAAAATTCAGAATCTTTTCACCGCCTTTGAATTTGCTCTTGTATATTTTCCTTCTCTCTTAGTAATTACTTCTGAATACTGGATCTGCTGAAAGGGGATAGTAACAAACGCTTTTCTCTGAGTATTTAAAGAATAAGAGAACTAACCTGAAATCACGTAAACTTAGAACTCCTGTGTAGTAAGTAAAAGAATATTGGTGTCACTGGAAGAATAATCAGTGAGAAGCTGAAGGATCTCATCTAGATCATGCCTAGCTCGTGTCCTTGGAGCTTTCTTCCCAATTTGCCATTTCTGTTCATTCCTGAGAGTGTTACACCTTCCCCTGTGATCTAATGCCATTTCTGCCTCTCTTAGTACTAGTCTGTCTTGTCCAACTGTTTACCAACATAAAAGTCTTGATGAATTTCTGGCAAATTTCAAAAGCACCGCTCCGGTCAGACAAACTGTTTCCATTTATCTTAGTAGCACTTCCATACGTTCTCTGTTCTCTCATTCTCAGTCTTCAGGGGCTAATTCTAAACTTGGTGAATGCCTGACTTGGTTTGGTCTGTCTAATTCCCAGGAAATCAGGCTCTGGGCTGTGACCCGTGTCTGTGTGGCTGCTTCCTGCTTCAGGCTCACGCAACCATTCAGTGACGAATTGGAAATGGGTGTGAAGTCCCCCTGTGCTGCTGGGGGTCTGACCCACTGCCAGGCACGCTCTGAGCAGCTCCGGCTCCTCCCTGCCGGCCGCCAGGCCTGCGGAGGGCACCGAGGGGGTGCCACACACGGCTGCGACTTTTCTGGGTCTCTGCGCTCTTCTCTGATCGAGGCCGTGTCGCGGTCCCTGAAGCAAACACTGAGGTCACCGCTAGCTGCTGCCCTGAGATGACTTCTCTCACAGCGGGTGAGGAGGAGACTGCGATGCCCACTTTGATCCCTTCACACCCCTCCGCCTGCACGGCCCCTCACGCCGTTCCCGCGCTCAGCACAACGCCCCCTACCGGCCACTGCCGTCCACCCCCGCCCGTCCCTCACAGCGCCTCCCCTTCACNCAGGATGCCCGCGACAGTCGCCTGACCCAAAACACGCCGCCCGGAAGACTGATGAAGCCGTCCCGATGCTTCTCGGGCGGGTGCGGCTCTTCCCGCCGAGCCGGAGGGTCTGAGCCCCCACCGAAGGTCCCTTGGTACGGCCAGCTGCTCCGGCACCCCCAGGGCCAAGAAGCAAGGGTCCTCGTCATCAGGACCTTTCCCTGCGGCTCATATGGGAGTTGTAGTTCATCTGGCCTCGGAGGCGTTCTGTGCGTCAGCAGGGCGGGAGAGGAAGGAGACTACAGATCCCAGAGAGCAGCGTGGGCCCCGCTGTCGTCCCGGGCGCTGCGCTGGGGGCGCGGCTCTGGCTGGCCCAGGAGCGGCGGGATCCGCGGCGGGGCCGCAATGGATCTGTTCGGGGACCTGCGGCGCATGAACAAGCGGCAGGTACCGGGGCTGCGCTCGGAGCCCCCGCGGCTCTCACTCCTCACCGGGGAGCGGGGGTTTTCAAACGCCAGCGTGCAGGATCCTTTCCACCTCTGTACCCCGGTGCTGCCGAGAAAAAGAACAAAAAATGAAGGAGTGTGGCTAAAGCGCATCCGCTGCTGGAGGGCTGGCGGAGCAGGAGAATTTGGGGGCAGAAAGTCAAATCAGTGATTTTCTAGATAAAAAACTTCAGTATGACAGCAGCAGGAAATGATCCTTTGTCGTCTCTCGTCTCCTACAGCTCCTCTTTTTAAACAAAAGTCACTCTCAGAAAGTCAGCCTTTGCTCATAGTCCGGTGTTCCACATGTCCCTTTGGGATATTTCTGAGCTCAGGTGGGAGTCAGGGCCGTGTGACCGAATCAGGTTTGATCGTTTGCCGGGTCGCTTCCTCAGCTTTACAAGCCTTTATCAGAGTATTTGCCTCTGTCACTGACACACAGGAGTGGGTTAACCCAAAGCTAAGGCACACAGAGGATTCCAGCTTTATGCTGCATTTTGGTGGATTCTGACATGGCAATCTATGCCACCAGACTTGTGTTGAAATACGATTTTAGCTTAAAAGCCTAGAATTTGTGGTGCACTTGGGTTGAAGTTCTATGTTGTGATTCTAAATACAGTACAGTACCTTTAAAAACCAATTTTCTTGTTTCACACAGCTGTATTACCAAGTCTTAAATTTTGCTATGATTGTGTCTTCTGCCCTAATGATCTGGAAAGGGCTGATCGTGGTCACTGGCAGTGAGAGCCCCATTGTCGTGGTGCTCAGGTGAGTCAATGGAAAGGCTTTGTGCTTCAAGTCCAGGTATTGTTTTGCCTTTTGTCTCCTCCCCCTTCCCTTTGGATACATCTGGAATTTCAAATCTCATTTATTTAAAGAAGAACTCACACACTTACTTTCTTCTAGCTGTTTTTGGGCTCTGGCAAAGGCCGCACTGTCAGTAGCCATGGCCCAGTTTCCATTGAGGTTTGTAGGAGCGGTAAATGTGTGAGACCTTTTAAAATCCAAGTTCCTTCACTTAATGGGTAAACCTGCAGATTGCTTTCTGGGATTTGGGTTGTGTTAAAGGTCTGAGCAGTGTTACTGAATGGGTGAAGCTACAGATCTCAGTTAAAATTGTGGGTTTATCTGTAAGAATTAAATGTTCTTTGATTTCATGGTGCTTCTTTCATTTATGCCAACGAACTCTCTCTTTCTTCCTGTTTGTAGTGGCAGCATGGAACCGGCTTTTCACAGGGGAGACCTGCTGTTCCTAACAAATTTCCATGATGACCCAATCAGAGCTGGTGAAATAGTTGTTTTTAAAGTTGAAGGCAGAGACATTCCAATAGTTCACAGAGTTATCAAAGTACATGAAAAGTAATGCAACTTGACATCTTCCTTGTTTTTAAAGCTCTTTTCCTTCCCCATGGCTTTCAGTGACAGTTTAATTGTGGTTTACTGTGTGAGAAAGGCGACTGAGGATAAGCAGTGAGAGAAGGCTCAGCCGTAGGATGTGGTCCACTTCTGTCCCCAGTTCTGTGCCACACTTCTCAAGGGTCTGAGACCTTTCCCTCAGCAAAGCTGCTCACGGTTGGAGCAGGTAAAGCTGTGCCTGGAAGGAATCCTGGCAGCAGGAATGTGCATGGGAGCAGAGTCCACTTCTGTGCTGATGGTTGTACAGTTGGGATTTTGGTTATAAGAGCAAATTTTTGATGGAAGGTGGAGATTCAGAGTCAGGGTGCAGCCTGACGAGTATGTGAGCTCTGCTAACTGAAGTTTTCCAAATTTAACTCAGGATAAAAGAAGAGATTCTTCTTATTATTGGGTCTCTTGGCCACACTGCCCACAATTCTTGCTGAAAAGCAGCAGGGAGAGGGCTTGGTTTGGCTTTGACTGCAGATGCCTACTCTGCTAAACTGCTCCTTCCAAACCACAGTTCTGCTCCTAGTTCTGCACAGTGAAAAGCTAAGCTGGAGGTGGCAAGCATTGACATATTTGCTCCATGAACTGAAGGTGTTTATTTCTTGAGTACTATCTGTTCTTCCATGCTTTTTTAAAATTTCTAAGAATCACTTATTTTATTTTTTTTTATAACCTAATTTGTCTTTATGACAACTCCTCGTTTCTTGATAGCAGTACTTGAGCAAATTTCATTTGAGGACCATAAACTTAAGCACTTTATTTGAATTTGTGTTCTGTTGAAGATGCAGATAAACACACAGGGTTTTTGTTCAGGAAGTTTAGTGCCTGGATGGACAATGTCCCTTTCATGTCCATTGTGTAATTGCTTACATCAAACAACAATCTAGGAGTGTTGTAAAAAATGTTTCTTGTTAATATCTGTTGATAGATAAAGTCAGTAAAGTCTGTAATGTTAATGATTTAATGGTGCTTGTTCAATAAGCAGGGCTGAAAGCAAACATTGTTATCTAATCTTGTAGCACTTTTCATCCTCATTTGCTTTGTAGATGTTAATTGAGATTTTTAAATTAAGTGCTATTTAGTTTATCACCTCTGCCTTCTAGAGGAAATGGGAACATCAAATTTCTGACTAAAGGGGATAATAATGAAGTTGATGATAGAGGCTTGTACAAAGAAGGTCAGAACTGGTTAGAGAAGAAAGATGTTGTTGGAAGAGCAAGAGGGTAAGTAAAGCAAAATGTACTTTGTAATTAGATAGAAAAATTAGCTCTTAAATTGGTCCTGCTGTTGATACAAACTAGATCTGATGTTATTTTTCAATTTCCTAAATAGAATTGTAATTAAAAAGAAAACCTGGAAAAGTTGCTTCTTATAGCCCTCCCAGTGATGTGGAGTGTCAGGGAAAAAAAGGAGATTTAACAAATAGTTCACCTAAAAATACAAAATTAACCAGCTTATCCTTGTATTTGCTGGAAATTCCTAGGAAATTGTTTTGTTGTTCCACAGGAATTTTATGCAAGGTTTGAGCTTTTGACTTTGTCCCCTTCTCCACTTGAGCTGAAATCTCTTCAGATTTTCTCAGATAACTTTGATTAAGGAAAACTAATGAATTTTACTTCCTATTCAGATCTGCATTAGTCACAGGTGTAAATGACGGGATTGCACTGAAGTATTCCAGACTGAGTAACATTAAAATACTTCCATGTAATATTTGAGGGTTAATTTTACATTCACCTGTTTTATCAATTACAGGTTTTTGCCCTATGTAGGAATGGTAACTATAATAATGAATGACTACCCAAAATTTAAGGTATGTATACTGACATTTTGAATACTTGAATTGCTAAAATAACAAGTACAGACAATAAGAACCTTGCCTCTAAGCATACAAGTTAAGAAATTTGTGTCTGTGGTTTGGTACCTAAAGTAGGATCAGCTGAGTTCCTTACTTACTGTGGGGCAGTAGAATTTGTTGTTTGTAATGAGTTGAAAACATGTCATTTATTAGAATTTTTTAGTTAAGTGTATCCAGTTGTGATGCCTGGTTATGATTAATTTGATCACATTAAAATCTTCCTGCAATTCTGTAGGACCAGAGCTCTGTAATTGTTTGGAAGGTGTGATATTCAAGAGGGCACCCTTTAAACAGTTTGTGCTTTCAGAGCTCTGTGGAGAGGAATTGTAATGAGTCTGTGTTCTGTGTTTCTTTGCAGTATGCTCTCCTGGCAGTGATGGGAGCATATGTACTGCTCAAACGGGAATCCTAAACACAAGAACAAAGGGAAATATACAGGGGAAAAAAACTAATATATTTCAGATGGTTTCATTTCTGTATACGGTTACAAAACTGTGCAAGCTTTTGTCTTGTGTAAATAAACTACACCTAATGAGTGAAGCTGTTGGCTGCTGACTAATTACAAAATTACATATTTACCACCTTCTACAGACTGCTCTCAGCTAGCCTGGCACTGGTTTGGAGGACACTGTCATGTGCTGGAGCAGCCTAGGGCTCTCCTGCCATGCCACAGTGGTTTTTCTTGAGTGCTACTGCATCTGAACCCACTTTTGCCCTCTTGTTTGTTTTGAGGGTTATTTTTAATCTGTCAGTGCCCTCTTTGCTCCACCATACAAACTGTTTCGCTCAGTGCTTGTAAGGACACAGAATGTCTGAACAAATAGTGAGTTGTAGGAGTTTAGTCAGACTTATGCCTAAGGCAAGTTGGCTGGTTGTGGCTGACAAAAACAGCCAAGAAGGGCAGTTTCACTCTGACTTGGTGCTGAGCAGTGGGGACACAGAGCTTTTTCCCTGAGTTTGAAACTTGCTCCTTCATGGGGTAGGGAAAAAAGCCCAGATGGCCTGATTTTTAGCGGCCTGGTTTTTAGGGACTGTGGGTTGCTAGTATTCAGGCTGTTGACGATTCTGCCTTTTGTGTTCTAGCTCTTAAACAAACCTAACAAAAAGGTTTTCTGGGGCTTTAATAGCACTTGTAAATTACTGAATGAATAGCACAGTAGTACACTTCAGGGATATTGCCAAGATGGGGAAACCAGAACTCTTATGCCAGTTTGGAGAATGTATTATTCTCTCATATAACACCTGAATAGTGTTAAACATAAAATTGATTTTTTCATTTAAAAACTTACCTGATAACTGTCTTTTATGAATTTTGGTATTTTTCTCTTCTCTTCAAATGTCAGTGTTGTACCTTCAACAAAGCAGAACTTGTTTTCCTTGCTGGCTTTGTTTTTGTAGCTTTGATAAGGAACAGCATGATGTTTTTCTCCTCTGGAGTTCTGTTTCTTCTGTAATCCCTTACCTCTGCAAAAATACTCTATTATACAATAATGACACCTTTTCTGTTGTAACAGCTCATGCTCAGCAGACAACTGCTGAATTTCTCTAAGTAATATTACTTCTTTTGTGTCCTGCTAAGCGGTTTTCATGTCCAACTGTATTATAAAAATTACTTATTTTGTGTCAAATTGTGTAGAAATAAAACTGAGTATAATAAATGGCGTAGCAGAATAATGTTTGGATCCTTAATGCAGTCTTCCTGGAAATGTATCATCCCAGTTAAGAAAAAATAATGTCTTGTTTGGAGACAGTGTATGTGCTGTAAGATTTTTTTTCTTTGTCTTGGTATTGCTGAAATCCGGATTTATGCTGTCCACCTACCCCAGTGCGAGCACAGTCAGCTCTGACTTGGAGAGTGCAGTTAGACATTTTGCAGCTGGCAAACGTGACACTGGGATCCAGTCACAGGAGTGGCTCAGAGCTCTGTTACGGGGGGGATCAGAGTGGATGTTAGGAAGCATTTCCATACTGAGAGGGTGCTCAGACCTGTCACAGCCTCCCTGGGGAGAAGGTGGGTGCCCCAGGCTCAGCATTCCAGCAGCACTTGGACAATGCCCTTGAGTTTCTGGGCAGCCTGGAAGGGCTCAGGCTGTTGGGCTGGATGGTCTCTGTAGGCTGTTCTGGTCCACAGGCATGTCCTTAGATGCTTCCCATTTGAATTCTCCAATTATTGAACCCCTCCACCACAAAAATCATAAACCCTACCTTGTGATGGCTGTCGCAGCAGCCTGGCACATGTTAAATGTGCAGTGAGCAATCACTGTGGTTAAGCTTCAGCTGTCCAGGGCTTCCCAAAATGCAACACAAACAGAATCAACTATCTTACACTGGGCCTTATTAAATAAATGTTACTATTTCATATTATTCAGCCTCTGTAACGTTGTGGAGCTCTTTTCTGAGAAATGTCTTCAGTTCTTCAGGGAACTGTTGCTGCACTGAGTCGATGTTGAGGTTATTTGCAGAACACCTGCCCTGAGTGCAGGTTGGAAATTCTGGAGATTAGTCTATTCAGCATCTTCAACATTTACAGAGTATTCCTCAGTGATCATGCCTGTTATTACATTGGAGATAAGCTTCCACCAGTGTTTGTTCTGTACATATGTCTTGGCTGTGTCTAACACCAGGATCCCTACAAAGAAAATGATGAAAGGCACACTATTCTTATAATATCCCTTTTTATAGCCATCAGATCTGCCTTGCTGATAGAACAATGATGCTTGTCTGAACTGTAAAGGAAGCCGATTAAAGAGTGTTATCGTAGTAATAGCATTTAAAAACCGTGAATGTTTTCCTGCCATGGAGCACAGCAACATTTTGCTTTGCCATGGGATGTATGAAAAGGGGAAAGGTATTTTAAAACAGAGAGGGCTGTTTCTTGATGTTGAAACACAAATTGATGTTATCAGGCTTCTTTTTTTAAGAGAAAGATTGTCTTGAGCGACTTGAGTCACTCACAGTTCGTAACATCCTTTGGTTGTACCTGGATCCTTTTCTGTTGTGGGGGGTCCAGAATAATATTTCCCTATGTTGTCAAGTTACTATTTTTCTTAAAAGGGTAATAAGAATAAGAATTAGAATAAATCCATATGAACAAGTAAATTAATAATAAAGACATAGTACATATACAACAGATGAGAAAGGTTTATTTGTTTGCATGGTGTTTTCAGTAAAAGAGATTTGGGACTACCAGGCAACAAGGAACTGAGTAAGAATTCATGTTTGGTTGGTTTTGGTTTTGTTTTCTGAAAATGGACAGTTTCCTGAATTTTTCAATTTCCTGCCTTGATTGCTCCAAATAGTTAGGAGTTTCTCTGGATGGCAATATTTTATTTGATCAGCTGTCACTCAGCACAGAGCACATGTCTGTAGCTGTACTGCAGGCTGCACAGTGAAACTTGAGGCATGAGAATACTATTGTGAATTAAGCAGGAATGCATAATTAATAACCAAAAGAAAAGAATGAATCACATTAATCAGTAAAAGAAGATGCGATAAACTGTGACTAAACAAGGGAACAATTTAGCTCAATACGGGAGGATACACAATTGACTTCAAAAGAGATTGTACAAGCGTTTGCCCGGAAATTATGTTAATTCACATCCGTGGGAGCTTCCAGTAGGGATAGTTCAGTTCCAGTCATGTGGGGCTAGCTGGAGGAGCTGGCAGATTCCTTACCGTCACCTCTGCTCCCTGTGTATCCCACCTCCTGCCATAGTTCTCTTGACAGCAAAATCATCACATAAAATGCACCGATTACACGTGGCTTCATCGTGTCCCTCTTGTTCTCCTGGGTGACAAACGGCGCATCAGGACCTCATATCCCATCACTGCTCACCCACCTTCACTCCAGTGAAACCACTAAGTGTTCCACTTCATGGCCTTTCCACGGATATACTGTCTCCATCTTTTCCCTGCACTGCCTCTTCAGGCTGGAATTCTTTTCATCCATTTACTACAAAGTTGGCCAGTTCCAGGTGCCTCGGGGTGCTGAAAAGTTTACAGGGTCCCTGTGCAAGGAAAGCAGAAAGTCCTGTAAATGCATGTCCACTTTACTGTCGCTTGTGACAGGAAATTTAGGTGATACTGGAAGTTAAAATAAGCTCTTTGCACAAGATTTTCTGTTCCAGTGAGGGACAGCGAGACCCTTTGCCCCAAGTGCAGCCGAACCGAAGCCCGCACGGTGCCGTCTCGCAGGGCGAGGGTGACCTCGCCCCCTGCAGCTCCCGGGTTCCCTCAGCGGCCCCTCCGCTGCTGTTGCCCTCTCTGAGAAGCTCCCGGTGCCCCGGGCGCTGCCGGCACCACTGCCCCGAGGTGCCCCGGGACGCCCTCAGCACCGACCCGCGGCGAACGGAGCGGAGGAACAAGAACTTGTGGGACGCGGCCGTGTTGCGGAGGTAAGCGAGAGAGATAACGCCCTCCTCTCCCAGGGCAGCCCCCGGGGCCGGCACCGCCTCAGCTCCCCCCGCGGGCGCCCGGGGGGGCGGGGAACGGGCCCGTGAGGAGGCGTCAGGTGCGGGAGCTCCGCTCGCGCCGGGCCAGGCTCCGGATAAATGGGGGGCGGCGGCGGCGGCGGCGGCAGCGCTTCGGAGCCGGAGCCGGAGCCGGAGCCGGAGCCGGAGCCGAAGCCGAAGCCGACGCCGAAGCCGAAGCCGAAGCCGAAGCCGAAGCCGAAGCCGAGAGGAGCGCGGCTCGGGGCAGCACCGGCAGCAGGGCAGGATGGGGGGAGGGCGGCCCGCGGCGCTGCCGCTGCTGGCGCTGGCGCTGCTGACGGCACAGGGCGGAGCGGCGCCCCTGCAGCCCGGCGGGACCCCCGCGCTTACCAAGATCTACCCTCGCGGCAGCCACTGGGCTGTGGGTAAGTGCGGTTTAACTCCTACAAAGGCACTGGAACGCACGGTTCCTGCGTCCCGTGTCGAGGCAGGGTAAGTCTTAAACCTACAGCTTCTCTATCCATTTTTATTCCAGCAAATCTTAACAAGCACCTTTCTCTATCTCCAGGCGAAGTGCTTGGTTATAGCTGCTCCGTTCTCAGCCACGTTTTCTCTGACAGTGTAGCACAAGAGAGAGAAGAAACTAATCGAGTATGACACTGACAAAATCTTCAGTCCCAGTAGTGCCTCAATGTGACATTATCTAGCCCCTTCCCTTCCCTTCCCTTCACTTCGCTTCCCTTCCATCAGTCAGTAGTAAAGTCCAGCTGATGTTTGAACAATCAAATCTTTACCCGTTTTGGTTAATTTTGTGCTACTTCATTTGTTCTTATAGGACATTTAATGGGGAAAAAGAGCACTGGAGATTTTCCTTATGGTTTTGAAGAAGAAAACAAGACACCATTTTCAGCATTACCTGACAATATCAAGCAGCTGGAAGACTATCTGCAGTGGGAAGAAATCTCAAAGTATTTGCTATGGCTGCTGGAAAGGAATGAAAATAAAAGTGCTCACTTTTTAAAAGGAGAGCTTCCCTGGTATACCAGGAACACCTGGGAGACAGATGACAATAGCAGTTGGAAACATGTAAGTAAGATAAAACCTATAAAGATACTCCATGTGTTCAATTTTTGGTTTACAGTAACATATCAGCTTCCTCTAACTTGTGGATTGTCCAGAAAAGCAGCAGAAATGCATCTAGTGTTAGACATTCAGTACAGTAAGACTCTGCTCTTGATTACAGATTGTCATTCACCAGTTGTATTTTTGATGACTTCATTTGCTACTGGATGTAAACACAGCATGCATTCAGCAGATTTTAGTGTCTGGGTTCCCTTCAAGCTGCTTGGTTGGGCCATTCTTTTCTTTTCTTTTCTTTTCTTCATGCTTAGGTGATCACATCAGCAGCACGTATTGCCCAGCAAAGCCAAGCTAGTGTGAAAAGCTGTGAGGGCAGGAGGAACCACATCACAGACTGTTCCCCTCCATCACTGTTGAGGATGTTCTACCTTGGGCTGGGTAAAGACACAGGGCTGCAGAATTTTCTCTGGTCTCAGCTTTGTCCCTGTCTCCTTTGCCTTTTCACCAGCCCATGATGCTGGCTACTGCGGTGGTCATTCTTGGGTTTGCTACATGAGTCTGGGGCTACTGATAAGCTGCCCCTCTTCATCCCTCAAGCGGATGTTCTTCCTAGTGCTGTTTCACAAGACAAGGCTTTGGAACAGATTAATCCCTATTCTTTTGGGAAATCCTATAAAATACACGGGGAAGGGTAGCAGTGAGGTTTAACAGAAAGTAATTGGGGTCTAATGTAAATCACAGAATCCACAAGAAAACTCCTTTCCTTATAATGCCTCAAGCACAGTCATGGTGATAAAACTGCAGAATTCTTTTGGGTGACAATGAAATAGAATTAAAAGATTAATACGCCCCCTTAAAGACATCAATGGGAAGATTTTTTTCCTTCCCATATTCTACTGCAATATGACGTCATTAATATTCCTGGGCTAACTTAAGCCGAATTTCCCTCCTGAAATCCTGGTGCAGTCAAATCAGTGAATACTTAAGCTTTTATTTGAATGTGGGTAAAAAATCACCCTTTAAATTAAGCTGTGATTTAAGACTCTCACACCAGTGATACAAATGCTGCCTATAGGTTTCTTTTTGGCTGTGGTGTTATGATAGTGATGCATCATAGTAACTGATTATTAACAGTATCTAAAAAAGAAACTATTCCATCTTCAGCTCTGCAGTGTGCAGCTTTGTAATCAAATTAAATGAACAAATTCCATTATTTAATGTAAAGAGGGGAATGTTCTGACTTCTAAAAGTATCTGTCAATAAATCCTACTTAGGAAGGCTGGAGGTTGCCTCCAGTAAGTTGAATCATATCCATATGTGTGTACTTTCACCATAAATTGACATCCACATTTTTGTGGTCAGAGATCGAACATCCTTATGGAATAATAAGGTTATTGCCTTAAGCATCCAGATTTCTGCAAGGATTAGTAGAAAGTTCTTGTTTGTCTTGTGACTAAAATAGAGGACAACTTGCAGAACCTCATTTGGCTGTAGAACCTTGGATTTCCATCATTCAAGAGTTTCTTTGTCTTCACCCTGAAGTAAAATCTAATGAAAGTAACTGCAGCTGTACTCTCCTGCTGTTGGACACAAATATCTGATGATACACAGTCTAGATAAGATATGATGTCTTGTTTTCCCCTTGGCTTCAAAAAAGCACCTCGAAGTTAAGCTGTTTCTGAGATCTTCCTTCCAGATGAAGAAAACATGAAGATCAAAAGGAATGTGCTTTACTCTTTTGAGGGCTGTGATAGTTTCCTAAACATTTAAATGATGAGAATTATTTTTCATTTGAAAGTTACTTTGAATAAAAGAGGCCTTATTTATAAAGGCAGAACTCTGATATACTGAATGCGGCATTCATGAGCACAGTGATACAAGAGCATAACTGGCCTTTGGGGGTTGATTGTGTAGATTTGTCAGGATGTGAGGGGTTTCAGGTGCACAGACTTTGGTTAGACAACCCCTTGGGGTAAGGTGCTGCTGTACCACAGCTGAGGAAGGTGTCCATGCACAGGAGAGGATTACCAGGTACAGGAAGCTGAGGATGATGGCAAAGTGCATCCAAAAAATTTGTCCTTGGCATGAAATACTTTTCCAGGCATATTTCGTGTGAGTTTGGAACAGAAACTTGTTCTAGGAGGAACCAGACACCCGATTTGCAGCTGGTTACTGTTCCCTGTGCAGTGGCCTGTTGGGCTGAGGTCCTAAATATGACCAAAAGAAGGTAAATAATGAACCCTTCTGCCAGCTGCTGGAATGGCTGTCCCAGGAGCACATGCCCACCAAGGGCTGCAATTCCCATGCACTCACAGAGTTGCCAAACACAAGGAGTCTGTGTCTGCAGCCCTGTGTCCCACCTGCTGCACACAGAAAAGACTGGCTGTGTTGGGAACAAACAGACTCCAAGAACTTTGTTTCATGGATGCTTTCAAATTTAGCTGATTTAATTTAAAGCTTGAATTTTAAATTTAAGATCAGGAAGCCCCAAAGCTAGAGGTAAATACAGATAAGTACCTCAGGTAGCTCAATTCAGGGTCTTTCTTATTAGCACAAATCATCCAGTGCATCACCACTAATGCTCACACTGGGCTGTACATTTCTTAAGAAGAAAAGAATTCTTTCTAAAGGACTCACCCAGAGTAGGGAAATGGCTGTAACACACAAATAGTCAAAAAATGGAAGAGGTGAGCACAATACTTCTTGGATTCTGGCTTAGGATGGTGCACCTGTGTTATTTTGTTTTTGGTTAATACCCTGCCTGCTATTTATTCTGTGAATAAATTACAGTTAATGTAGTTAAAAGGAATGGAAGTCTCTCCTGCAAGTTGGACTAAGTGCAAAAGTAAGTAAGTTGGAAAATAAACTTTAGATTGTTTCTATGACTTGGCTTTTCGACACTAATGAGACAGGATATAAATGAGATGGCAGACAGAATTATTTGGGAGAATGACTTTCCTCCTACTTTGGCAGCTGGTTATTACATTAACCAAGACAAATGAGGTCTGTTTCAGAAAGATTATTAGTAATATGTTTGTTATGTGAATGCACAGATCAGTTATCTATTAGTCTTATTAACTTATAGTAGGTTTATTAACTTAGTGAATTACTTTTTTCAGGACTGGTCTATAAATAATGTGTTTCTCTTTTTATTAGATGATGGACTATCTGCTTCAAGTTGTGAATATGAAAGAGAGCACTACAAGCTGAAAGAAGGTCTCTAAATCATGAAGAAATTGAATACTTTCTGTAAGAGACTATATTTCACAAGCACTTGATTGTATCAGATAATCAACAAGGTCTCTTTTCTGTACACAAGAATTCCTTTGTGTAAAATACTTAAATACACATATTCTTGTATGGTTCAGCAAGGACTAAATCCTCTACTTCATTTTCAAGGTTGCATTTTCTCATTCGAATTGCTTTGATATACATATATATATATATATATATATATATAATTGTCTCGGAAGGGTCTTCCAATTAATTATATGACTTATGTATCAAATCAGTTCATCTCCTAGTTGGAAACTACATGACACTGCAACATTCGCAATAAATAGTACCAAGAAGAAGGTGGCGTTTATGCTTTTATTTGACATAAGCAATGAAATTGGCTGTGTCAAAGCCAGTAGCAAGGGCCACTGCCTTCCCCAGGACAGGGCGTGTGTTGCACTTCCAGCCGCTCTGTTGGGAGCCTCAGTGCCCCGTGTGTGTCCGGGAGATGACGCTGTCCCCGCAGCCCCCGGCCCGCTGGCGGCAGCTCCACTGTGCCCGGGAGGTGACGCTGCCGCTCGGCGCTGACTCCGCAGCCCCCGGCCCGCTGGCGGCAGCTCCGCTGTGCCCCGAGGCGGAACTCGGCCCGGGACGAGCCCCGACCGCCCACTCCCGCCGCCTCCGGCAGGCGGCGCCCTCGGCCCGGCCGTGAAGGGAGCCCTCCGGCGAGCCCGGACCGTCTGAGCCCCGGCCGTGCAGGGATCCCCGGTGCGCTCCGGTGCCGGGTGATCCCCGGGACCATCTGAGCCCCGGCCGTGCAGGGATCCCCGGTGCGCTCCGGTGCCGGCTGATCCCCGGGACCATCTGAGCCCCGGCCGTGCAGGGATCGCCGGTGCGCTCCGGTGCCGGGTGAGTCCCCGGGCCGCGGCTGTTTGCCGTATCTCAGTCGCACCACTCTCCCCGGCTCTGCAATCCCAATCTTAGTGGGGCAGAAGCGTCATACGACACAGGGATGACTGCCGAATGTCAGCCAGTTTTGACATAATGCCTTAGCAGAGCACAAGAGATGCTCAGAGAGGAGACATAATTCTACCAGAGAAACTGGTAATGTCAGCGTCCTGGTCTAACCAGCTTTTCCTTTTGCTCTCTTTTGTTTGTTTTATTCCACTATTTTTTCCTATGCTAGCATTTTGCGGGTGGGTACCCTGTGGCTGACAAACTACTGAAGGAAGTCCCAAGGTTTGTAACAGTGACAAAGAAGGAGGCTGACTGCACAGAAGAGAGAAACTGAAACACTGTAGCTGAGGGGAACCCCCTTGAATTAATGCCTGTTGGACTTAATAGTACGTTCGTAGAGACGAGGAAAGATATAACCAGGAGCTTTGAACAGCTACTTGAGGTATTTCAACACTAAGAAACTGAATGTCCATAACTGAAATGCCTGTCAGATGTAGCCAGGGCAGAAGGAAACAAGACGGTTCAACTTCCTGCACTGAGGAAGGGAACACTATTGCGCTCAACCCCAGCAGCACAAAAATTCAAACTATGGCTGAGCAATGTGTGTTTTCATGTCACAGAGGCTGTGAGCTGCCATGGCAGTAGCACACACGACAGCCAGCCTGCTGCTCCAGAGGGACTGACAGCTTCCGAGCCATCCAGCAGGCACTGAGGGTCCCTCCTGCACACAGAGACAGTCCTGCTCCACCGAGAAGCCAATGACGTGAACTTCAAGTCCAAATTCTATTTGGCTTAAAGAGCTCAGGTGTCTGCTAGTTTTCTTGAATACTGACAGGATTTTGAGCAGGGATAGGAAGGAAGGGAGACCAGAATAGACTTTTGAGATCGAATTCCGTCATGGCATTTTCCTCATAATTATTCATTCCCTGGCAGTCTTTTATCCGTACTATTCTTCCTTAGAACTTCAGGTGTTGTAAAGAAGACAAACATGGACACTAAAAATACTATCTTGCTAATACAGTTTAAGCAAAAGAAGCAACAGACCACTCAGAAGGCCATGCTAATAGCCTTAGCAAAGTTAGAGTAAAGAAGTGGTTAAGGATCTAGATGATTTAATCCAGTTTTAAGAAAAGGTTTTACAGTGAGCAATTAGATGCTGTTTAAGGAATTAATCACTAATGGGTCATTAACTCTGACTGGTATTGTACAGTTAACAAGCTGAGGCAGGATTATTAGACTCAGCACCCAATTAAGGAGGAGAAGATATTTACAACAAAATGAACAAATGGGCTTTTAAAATGTAATGTGACAATTTGAAAGAAAGTGTAGGAACATGGAAAACTAGAGAGGATAGAAGAAAGATGTGAGTTTGCATACGCCTCTGTTTCTTTATTTGCCCACTTATGTGTAGCTGGTAAAATGTTCATTTTTAGCAATCAACTCACAGCTTTCCTTGAAGGACATGACTGCACACAGTCGATCCACTACAGGGTTCACATGTACAAGGTATAAGAAAGACCTGTTTAATATGCCAATAAAAGAACAACCACCATAGTTTGCCATAATCTTTCTTTATTTGTTTGCAGGTGCTGGATCAGGACCTTACTAAAAGTAAGCAGGTGTCTTCAGCTGCTACTTCTGCTGCCCTGTCATTATGGTTTTATCTACTACCAGTCTTTGACTGTCTCAAGTAACCAAGCATCAGCACTGGTGACAGCTGATCAGGAAGTCAAGGGCTTCTTCCAATGGCTTTACAGGATACAGAAGAATCATAAGTAAGAGAAAAGGAGGGTAGTAATGCCAAATGTGGAAAAGCACTACTGAAATCTTGGGGAGTTGCTTATTAACCATGAGCAATAAGCACAGGTGAGAACTTTTGGGCAGCAATTAAATGTGCTCACCTGCAGGAGGGTTTTCAGCTTCAGAGCCACAGCTGGACTGCAGCCAAGTAATGACAAATGAGATTGTTCCTACCCTGAGAAGGAAGAGTGTGCAGAGTCTGTGCAGTCACTCATTAGTGTGTGTCTCTTGCTGACACAGGCCAAGCTATGCAGGCACTTCTCAAGCACACCAAGAGAAATCCTTCTCTTGCAGCCGCCAGAAAAGCTGTGCCTTCTTGCAACTCCAGCATCACTGGTAATGCAAGTAAAGCTCACCTGTGAAAAAACCACTAGAATAAGACCTAAAAATGGAAGCAATATGATTTTTGTTCTCCTCTTTTACTCAGATGTCCTTACTAGAAATTAGCAAAATACCTCCCTGGTCCTGACAGCAACGGCAGCTCTTTTCCTGGTGGCACTTCCTCTCTCTGCCAAGGAAACAAAGAGCTGTGTGCTGGGAAGGGTGGGCACCACCGCAAATGCACACACAGTAGAATTGTCAAACCCAGAGCCCAGCAAGAGGGTCTCCCCCAGCAGGCCTTCATTCCCCCCAAATTCCGGGGGGACCACTCACTTGGCTTCCCTGCACGCCCTGGACCAACACAGCTCAGGGAAGGGAAGCTGGGGGTCCTGAAAACAGTGTGTGCTCTGGTCCAGAGGGGCAGGTTGGATCTGCAGGGAGGCTGGGGACAGAGGAAAAGGTGTTTGAAAACAAGAGGGATTCCTATTATTATCTGTAAAAGAAGCTCTCCATACAATACATGGGGGCTGCTGTGGAGAAGGCTGTGAAGGGATGTTTAAAAACTGCTGTCTAAGGTTAAAAAGCTCTCTGAAGTGAAGCTGAACAAAGCTGACATACTTGTTTCTGACAGGAGTTTTAAAAGATACGCACAGATTGTGAAAATATAATTAGACGCCAGCCTTTGTCTGGCCACAACGAGTGGGAAATGGTGAAAGGAGAGGTCTCCCAGCCTGCATTGAATCATCCACAGGACACAATGAGGGCACTTGTGCATCCTTCTCTCCTCCCTAATGAGAAACATTAATTGCCACAACCTCCTGAGTGTGTAGAGCACCCCATGCCCAGCAGAGGAGTAGGGGTGTTTCATTACAGCTTCTCAGCCCCATTACAGGCAGTAACGGAGATAATGAAAAATAAAGATGCCGCAGTTTTAGTTTCGGCAGCCTGGCGATGGGCACTGGGTGGGCAGGGGAGCGGGCATGGCCCAGCTCTGTGCCAGCCTCCAGGGGCTGTGCTGGGCAGCCAGAGCCGGCAGGATGAGCCTGCCAGGCCCCAGCCGGGTGTCAGTGCCCAGCTGGCAACCGTCTGTCTCCCCTTGTGGCAGCTGGGCTGCAGGGGCCAGGGGACCTGGGGATCCTGCCATTCCCCTTCTCTGCAGAGGCAGCAAGGACTGTCACTGACTCCACCCTGCAAAGCCCACATGAGCCATGCACTGCTCCACAAGGGCAGCTGCGGGAGTGGTGTGCCTAGCCCAAGGACTGCCAGGGCTCTGATCCCTCTGTGCCCACTCTCATCTGGGCATACTCTCCATCATGGGGCTGCAGCCACAGCCAGCTTGAGCAGGGTTCTGCTGCTGGAGGAGGACAGAGAAGAGCCCACAGCCAGGCATCTCCCACCCCTCTGTGCATCACATGGAGCGGAGCATCCAGCCCGAGGTGCCCATTTGAGTGCAGAAACATGATGCACAGCCTCCATGCAGATGGTGCTATTTAATGGTGCAAAAGCAGAACCCCCTCCCCAAGTACGGCAGTCCTGGGCTCCCAGCCACCTTACACAGCTCTTTGCCCTACTGCAGCTTTTATTGCAACTAAAGCATCCAGCCAAGGAAGGAGAGCAAAAGAGATTGTTTTTCCTAAGCTATGATCAGACGGGTAACTCTGCCGGGCTTGTGGAAAAGGGAATTAAAAGGGCCACAAAATACAAAAGCAAGTCAAGGCATGGGGAAAAGGCTGGTGCAAGGGACAGCTCTTCTGTGCCTGGCCATTCGGGGCAGCCAAGGCTCGGTAAAGGTGTGCCTTGGGTGTTCTGGGACACGCCTTCCCCATGGCTTTCTCCCAGGTGCTGAGAGGGAGTTCAGATTGTCTGCCAGGGTTTGCCAATGGACTGGATGTGCTCCTTGGCCTTCAGCCGCAGCGCAGCAATGCTGGTGTTGCGTGGGTCTGCCTCGTCCAAAGGGAACTTGTCCACAAAGGTGGCCCCACACTGGTAAGGCGGCGGTGGCCCCATGGCCCCCAGGGGCTGCAGTGCGTGGCTCACCGCTGGAGAGTTCAGGAAGGGCGGTGGTGTGTAGCTGCCAGGCAGGCTCTGCGGCGAGGCCATGAAGCCAGGCAAGGTCTGCAGGGCTGTGCTGCTGGGCACCGGCGGGCTGAGCCACGTCTCCAGAGGCAGGCTGCTGCTCAGAGGACCCATGGGTGTTGCCTGCGGTGAGCGGTTGAACGAGAGGATGGGTGAGTCCTGCAGCTTCATGGAGGTCACCTCCAGTTTCTCCTGCCGCCTCCACTTAGCCCGTCTGTTCTGAAACCAAACCTACAAGCAGAGCTGTATCAGCCAGGCCCCAGGTGGTGGACAGAGGCTCACCCCTGGGTGCAGCGGTGCACACAAAACAGAGCGAGGGAAACACGCCTTGCTGAGCTGGGGCAGAAGGGATTGGGCGGTTCGGGCTTTCCTCCACGACCCACAGCCCTGTGCTCAGTGGAAAACAGCCCCGCAGCGGAGCTGGCCCGCCCATCCACCCGCCACCGTCCTGGCACACAGCGGGTTCAGCGGCCCCGGGCTGGGACACGCCGCTCAAAGGGCAGCAGCACCGACGACGCGGCTGCCGGACGCAGACCGGCCCCGAGCTCCGCGCTCCAGTGGGGCCTCGCGTGGCCGCTCAGCGCACCGGCCGGGCCGAATGTGGCCGGAGCCGTGCTGCGGTCACG
>VZTD01002386.1:143519-174865 GCA_013397725.1 Rhagologus leucostigma
TGGGGCGGGCGGCGCCGGGCCCCCCGCCGATCTGCCTCCTTGGCGCTGCCGTCGGGCGGGAAGGCGCCCAACAGCCCGTCTTCCTTGGTGAACCCTAGGATAGCCTCGATGCTGTGCAGCCTCGACGGGTTCCCCCCGGGGCTCCGCGCCGCCGGGGCAGCCAGCGAGAAGGCGCCCTCGGCCATGGCGAGCGGGGCGCCGGGCGGGTGCATGAGGCGGCTGGCCCGNCGGGGCCCCCGAGGCGGGGCGGGGCGGCCCCCGCTGCAGCCGGGGGCTGGCCCGGGCCGAGGGCCGCGGCCCGAGTCCCAGGGCAGGACTGTCGGAAACTGCAGTGGGACGGGCGGCGAGAGGCGCGCCGGGTACGGGGGAACAGAGCCGGGCCGGCGGGAGCCGCGGGAGCCGCTGCCGAGGGCGCGGTAAAGGGGACTCAGCGAACGGACGGGAAGGGGCTGGAGCCCGGGGGTGCTGGGCCGGAGGATAGAGGGTTCCCGGCGCGGCCCCGCGCTGTTCGGCGGCTCTCGGAGCCTCGCCGCGTTTCTCTTGCCCGACGGCTGCAGCCCAGATCCCTCCCGGACGGTTTGTAGGTGCGTCGGTTTCACGGCGACCGCTCGAAAGCTGACCCGCGGGACGATCCGCGGCCCCGGGCCGACTCGGGCACTGGGGTAAACGCCGCTGCGCTGGTGCTCTGCGGGACACTCGCCCTGCGCCCGATTGCCTCCAAAGGCGCTTCACAGACCAGGTGTTTCTGGGCAGGATGGACGCAGGAGGTGGGCTCAGCCTTTCAGACTTCACAAGCCCGAGGAAGCTCTAAGCAATATTTGCGAGAAAGTTTTCCAGTATGCTGCTATAGGACAAAGCCTGTGAGAAGAGCTGATTCTGTGACCCCTGAACTCCACGGTGTGAGTGGGGCCGGGGGGGTAGCAGGCAGGGCATGGCTTCATGGGGGATGTACCAAATGTTTTTGAAGGTGAGACAGGGAGACAGATCCCACACATCACTTTGTACTTGGCTTGGTGGAAGACGTGGACCCACCACAGTAGCAACCAGGTAACAGCATCACGTCTCCTGCATCGATATTTTTCCTGCTTTTATCTTCCTGTCACTTTATCACTTTTCACACTAGCACTTCCCAGTTCCTCTGAGGCACCAGCTACCTTTTGTCCCAGCTGGTTTAAATGACAAACCCAGTAACATCCACAGTGGTTTTCAGCCTACACTTAGCTTTGAAGATGCTTCCATTTGAAACCCGAGGAGAGTGTATGTGAATGAAAACCACCTCTGCTGCTGCTCGTTCTTCCAGATACATTAGCTAGTCTAATAAGTATGACCTCTCTCAATAAATCTGCATTTTTTTCTTCTCCTCCTGCCCCAACAGGCTCCATATCATGTAGATTTTTCCAGAAGAAGCACTTCAAAGATTGGCAGTGCTTGCTTCTGCCAGTGTCCACACTTTTTGCAGGTTTATGGTCTGATGTCCCAAAACTGATTTCTTTTAGGAGTGCATGGCTTTTCCTAGATCCCGGGGAGGTTCGCCTTCAGTGCTTGCGGGGGGGTGGTTTGAGGCCGAAAGAACTCAGCCATCTGTTTGCAAAGGGGAAAGAGGCTAACAGAAGAGACAAGAAAAGGTTAGTGTGGCTTTTGTGCACACTATAAGAAGCAAGTCAATACCATTGTAGGGGCATTGGAGGGTACTCAAAGCAATCAGCCAGGGGCCATTGTGTTCTTTTAATCTATGTGTGTGTTTCCCAGGAACTCTATTAGTGAAGATGAATAAACTGTGCAATGTCCCTAATTTCTTCTAATTTGGAGCTGGGGGTTTACAGCACTCAAAACCAGCACAAAACATACCTGTCCCTCCAGAAGCCCTGGGCAAAATTTGGAATCAGTTTTGCTTGTTGTAGCTAAGAAATATAGGAATGTGAGATGAAGGAGCAAAAACCCTTTAGTCAGTGCCATAAAGGGCATTGGATCCTGGCACAGATGCTGCTTTTGGGGTACTTGTCAAAGTTGTCAGTTACAGGGTCAGTACTCGATTTTTTTGCCGTTAATTACAATGTGAAGGCCACAAAAAAGCCTTCCAGCCATGAAGCAGGGCACTCGAGTCCCATACAGGACACAAGAGACCTTCCTCCCTGACAGAGAAGGTTCCTCTTTCCTCAGCAGTAGATTACTCCACTTGTATTTTCCACACAGAGCTACATTTGTCACTGTAGCATTCTTCTTGCAGGCGAGTGGAATTGTTGAAAGAGGAAGCCACTCCCTTGATCCCAATTTGAAAAAAATACCTGAAAAAACCCCCCATAACCCTGTAGCAGAGCAGAGAGAGCTCTGACTCTTCCAGCTCTAGATCGCTCTTTTCTCTCTTGCCGTGCTTCAGGCACAGTGTGTGACACACATGAGGCATTACAGTGCTCCACGGAGGGAGGAAGTCTAATGGTTCCTCTGATTACACAAAGGGTTTAGAATGTCAAAGAGCGGTAACTGAACATTTCCCTTTGGGTCTGATGTCCTGGCTGTCAGTTGAATCCCTTGCTGCCACAGAACCCTCTGGGATATGTGTTGTGTTAGTGTGAAGCCTCAGAAACTGATCCTGTGGTACATCATAGCTTTGCAAAGACCATTGACCTTTGGAAATTTACAGGGGCAACCAGAATCAAATTTGAGAGTATTTGTTAGGGGATGAAACAGGCAGGGTTTGTTACTTGCCTTACCAAGGGATACCCCCATTCCATCACCTTTTTTATTGTTTTGCAATGCATTATTAACATTTCTGCTGAAGTTATGCTTGGAAAGTAACAAAAGTTCTCCAGATGGACAATCTGTAAAGTGCAGTTGTCTACTGTACCTCCTTCCTGTACATGTATAGTGAAGATTAAAGGGAAATAGTTTTCATCCTGTTGTTGCTGTTGAGACATACGCATGGGACGTAGTTTCACACAATGAAATCAGCACCATAAAATGCCACAGATTCTTCCTTCCTTTTCTCCTGCCTTTTCTGTATGTCTAGGTGAAATAATTACTGCCTTGCAGAGCAGAGATTTGAAGGTGAAGTCACACTACAGGAGAGACATCACTCTCCAGACCAAAGATGTGCAGCAGGGAGGACCTCCCTGAAAGCTAAATGGGGCTTCCAAGGTCAGACTGCAAATCAACAGGAGGGAAGCAAGAAAAAGGAGAAAATATTCACCTAGAGGGAGCCTGTGCCCTCCTGCAGTTTACATGCTCTGTGTCATCCAACAGATTGTTAAAAACAACCAAAAAAAGGCTTTGCTTTTTTCCTCTTCAAAAATTCCTAAGGGTGCAGCTTCAGAATTTCCTTGAAAGCATAATGCATGAGGAAGCTGCTGCCTCCTCCTGTCACTGCATCGCTCACACCTTTCTTTTTTCCTGCTAAGACTTTGCTTGATCTGCCCAGGAGAGTCAGTTGTTTCTCCACCTCCCAGGGTCCTGTCTGGCACCCAGGAATTACACAGAGATCTGGCTGTCCCGCTGTCTGTCCGGGCTGTGGGTATGGTATAGGCTCTGAGAGCCAGGCAGCCCTTTCTGGTGGGACCACCACGGACTGGGTGCGAGGGTGCTGGCATTGAGGCTCGCCATGCTCGGAGGGAGGGGAGGTTCATGCTGTAAGGCTATATTAATGCAATCCTTCTTTACTTGTTTTCCAATTAGCCTAATTGAATTCGGATTGCTTAAAAGTGGGCACTAGAGACATTTATCTTGATGGGATGACGGTTTTGAGCTCCGGTGATCCTATTAACTCTAAGAACCCAAATCCCAGGTAGGGTCCATCCAGCAGTAGCTGCCATGTGACCTAACTCTTTAATCTGCTCCTGACAAAGACACACAGACACACAGACATGTCCCTGTCCATTCTCACACGTGCATAGCTGCATGCACACACGTACATGTGCATTTGTGCACAGAAATGGACACAAATATTCCCAGACTCACATACTAGTGCACGTGCAAGTGCACACACATGCAGTGGCTCCCCTGTGACCTGTCCCCAGGGCTAAGCACCTCGAGAGCTGCATGTGCCTGGGGTGGTACAAGGCCACCCCTGCCACCTCCAACCCACTTACCTCCCTAGGCCTGTGGCTGGCAGCTGAAGATGGGAACAGCTGATGCTGGAGGGATGAGCCCTGCAGGTGCTGCCAGGAGCAGGCAGGCACCTCCGGCAGGCTAAGGATCAGGGTCCTGCTGAGGGCAGCACAGATTTGCCAACCTGCCCAGGCTCTGCTACTCCAGACTGGGTGTGGGAGCCTCTGGTCTAACAGTGGTGCCTAAGGCAGCTTACTCCCCTGCCATCAAGCACTTCACCGGGGCTGGGCTCCCATCCTGTGCCAGCCCCAAGCCACCTCCCAGTCCTGCTTGTCTCTGCCAGCCCAGACATTTTTTTGGAATCTCATTAATAGCTTATTTGGTGATTCTGGCTGTACTTTCTTCTCTGACCCTTTAAACTGTGAAAATGCTGATCCTATATCTGCTGACAAATTTAATTAGATCCTTTAAAGCACCAGATGCTTTCAGTAGGATTTTTGGGATGTCCCAGGCACATTTTAATTCAAAGGTCAAAAGCCTTAGGCTTGTTTATTTTGTTGTTTTATAGATAGGACGATTCAGTCTGTAAAGCAACACAACAGTCTGGAGACACCAGCCAGATTTATACCAATACAGAGGGAAATGTATTGAGCCTCACAAACCTCAGGCTGGTTGAGCTGAGCTGGTGACTATTTTATCTACTTTATGTAAAGACCTCCTGAAAGACCCCACTTGTCTTTCCACATAGATAATTAGATTCTGTGGTGCCATGTGAAAGCAGGATCCCAAGAGCAAGAAATCAGATCAGAACTCTTCTTGGTTTTAAGCAAAAGAGCTCTGATGCTTGAGGGACCTCCTGAAGATAGGTTTTCTTCACTAAAGAAAGGACCTGTTGGATAAGAGCCATTGAAAGCACCAGGACATGCTCTGGAAAAAGCAAGGAAGGTCAGAACTTGTCAACTCTGTGTTTCTTAGGTAATAAAAAAATGAGCAAGAAGAAAATGCATATTTTCTTGATGCTACAATGGGGAAAATACTGGATAACAGATTTTCAAGCAAGTCTGTTCAGTATATATTTAAAGAGTGATTGATGAAAGAACTTTCCTGAGCTCTATTTGTAGGAAGGAATCTCAGATTCCTTTTATTGTTAGCAAACTGGCTATGTTCAGGGAAACCTGAAACTACCTACAAGAACATTTAGCATATGGTTGGGAGGAGTGTTTTTAGAAAGTGCTTGTGTACTCAGCAGAAACATTAGGGGAAAACTGGAAATCAACTTGAAATGTGACAAAGGATTCTAGTCAAAAATAAGTAAAAGACATACACATAAATGTATTTGCCAAATAAATGTAATTTGCCTTAATCAAACATGTTCCATGTATGATGAACACACATCTGCATGCTGCCCTCTCTGGTTTTTGCAGCCATGGAGGCAGGCACCACTGTGACTGTCAGTGATAATGAGCTTTTTAAAGGCAGCAGATTTTCTCTGGCTTTTTTCTGTGCCTCAGTGCCTGTGCCGGTGCACCAGGAGGTGGTAGGGGGACTCTCCCTCGCTACCTTGGCACCCAGCAGCTGTTGGAGCAGGAGAGAGGGGAACCTCTCTCCCTTGCCCTTCTCTCTGCCTCACAGCAGAGGTGACTTTGCCAAAAGGAGAATTTGGCTTCCTTTCCAAGTGACCAGTAAAACACTGCAGGCGTAGCACAGGCTCACATCCTCCCTGAGATGCTGTGTCTGTCTGCTCCTTGTCACTGTCCCCGTGTAGCTGTGGGTGACTGCTGACCCCTCTGCAGGGACAGAGACCATCCCAGGCAAGTGTGGAAAGATGCTGCTCAGGCTTGGTGGGCTGCCTGCTGCAACCATTGCTTTACCTGCGGAATCTGTGTTATCCAGACTTTTCCTGTACCTCTTCCTGGGGATGGTTCTTCCCTGATGGTGATGGGACCTTCCAGGATCCATGGGATGACTTAGCTTCTCTCCACAAAGCCGTGTAACTCCCTGGGGCTTGGCAGAGCCCCCACTGTTCTGTGGGGCTGGAGGACATGACTGAAAGCAGGCAAAGGGAGCTCAGCACAGAGTGGTTTTCACACCTGGAGTGTGCTGTGGTTGTATCTTGTGCACTTCACAAACCAATACCTGAGGCCAGGATCAAGGAAGAAAGAGAGAAGAGAAGAGAAGAGAAGAGAAGAGAAGAGAAGAGAAGAGAGAAAAGACAAAGAGAAAAGGAAGGAAGCAAGGAAGGAAGGAAGGAAGGAAAAGAGAAGGAAAGGAGATAAACCATACTTAGTGCATTTGTTAATTTAAAATAAATATTTTTACTTGATTGGCTGGAGACAGAAAGAAAGACAGAGAGAAAGTGACTTATAAACCTGTAGGAAGGTGCTACATGTATTCATTTCCAAATTTAATTCCCGGGCTAGCTCTTGGAGAACTTACAAAGCCATCCATTTAATAGAATTCTTTGGGAGTTGCAGCCTGGGTGTCCCATAGCCTCAGGCAGATTTAGCATTAGTGAGAGCTATGCCTTTCCTCAGGTTTAGGTGTCCTACCCTGGCATAACCTTCCATGTTTAGCCTTCGATGGAGATGACTCCCAGTATCAGCGTGGGGAGCTGGTTTTAACCTATCTGAATTTTGTGTTGGTACCTCAAGCCCCAGAATTTGGCACACAGAGCAGCCAAGCAGAGGGTCCCCGCTGTCCCATGATATTTGAAATGTCTTTGAGAGGCTGGGAAATGAAAACAGACTGGAGAAGCCTGCACTGCTCCAGAGCAGGGCTCACTGAGAGCCACCAAGCCTTACTTGCCTACAAGTCCCCACTCAGTATATATGACAACACTTTTGACCCATGCTATTGAGTTACATGCTTCACTTTTTGCCGTTTGCTACACTTAGCACAGAAATGATTAAAAAAATCAAGGTTTTGCAGCCAATGTCAATATTTGAACAGTGTTTGCCTCAAGATGTTTGAAACAGACATGTTTTTGTAAGAAATATATGTGTTTATTTCTGAAAGCAGGATTAAATGAGAGGTTAACTCCATATGATGTATCAGAAGTACAATTTTGTTCAAACACACACATTTAATAGCATTTCAATCACTTGGAAAAAATGGGAAAAGGCACATTTTTTCCCCAATATTAACTTCTTTAAAGCCATTTTTTTCCATGGGGGAAAAAGTTATGTTCAAAACTGAGGATCAGTTCTAACTTCCTTCTAGGCAGTCCCAGCAGGTGAATTTTCACTCTCCCCTCAGGATTTTAAGTCTCTCTCTCATCACTTTTCTATATTTACACTGAATGCTATAGAGCTATGTGCATCCCTCTGCCTGCTCTCCCTCTGCAGCCCCAGCAACACAAGACTGAAGTTACAGCCCTTGGGCAGTGGTGGCTCTTCTACATCATGGAACATTTCTGTTCAGCCGCCTGTTTCATCTCAGTGAAGGTGGCTTGTGCCTTTTCTTTGATGGCATCCATGTCCATATTCTGGATGTTCTGCAGCTGGCCCAGGATAGAGTCCTTGTCCTCTTCCTCCTCCTGATCTTCTGCCACCATCTTCTGAAGGTCTTCTGGCAACCCCACATCATCTCCAGCCATCTGTATTTGATTCTCATCCAATTCACTCTAAAGCAGGAAACAAAACCAGCACATGAGAGTATTTCTGCTCTCCTAGGATCTACCAATGTGCCTCTTGTTTTGTTCTTTTTTTTTGGTTTCTAGGAAGAACCGAAACAGTTGCACAGATTTTTCAGTCAAAATTTTTGGGTGCAATTTGTGAACTCAGGGCCTCAATCAGCTTCCATGCAAGTTCTAAGATTTTTCAGGCAATGTCAATTATATTTCTTCAAAGGGCTTCAGCACTGTCAAAACTGAAGCCCTCGGTGTCACTTGCCATTTTAGAAATCTTTGCAATGCTGATAGTGCAGGAATTCCATTCCAAGTTATTTGTATCCCCCCAAACCATGCTGCAGGACACTGCCGAGCATGTCAGCTGCTCTGCTGTGCCTGTCAGCTTCTGGTCAATGAAGCAAGAGCTCTAGAAAAGCTGTGGTACCATTTCCTTATTTAATTGTTGGGAGGGGATTTTTAGGTATCAGCACTAAACTGAAGCCTTCTGGAAGAAAGATGCATTAAACTTCGGAATGAATTACTGGAAAAAGGTTCCCCCATCTTCCCAAACCATGACTAAACTCTGGCTAGGTCTTTGGTTGGCCTCTCTGAGTTGTGATGAAGAGCAGGGGCTGCCTGGCATGTAATCAGTGTTGCAGTGCTGATAAGTGGGGTAATAGGAGGACTTGGACAACAAAAGAGAGGAGGGAGGTTGGGTGTGAGTCTGAGAAAGCAAAAGGACACAAGAGAAGAAACTGGTTAAGCAATTAAAAGGGCTGAGATGACAGTAAGTACTACATACACTTGCTTCCTGCCTGCCCCCTGAAACACTCCATCCCTGGGATTATGTCAATTTTTCAAACAATGGTGATTTTGTTCACATTTCCTGGTGGATTCTGATGGATCCAGAGCTCAGAAGAACAGGATATTTTGACACAGTTCACACATCAAAGATAAGCATTAATGCCTCATTACATCTCCAAAATGAAGCATGACAGCAGCAAAGGCCTGATATGAATAAGCAGCAATGCTATCAGCAGGAGGTGTTTTTTAGAGTGAGGGGTCTGAGTTTTGCATGAATGAAAGGACAAATGAATGCAAGGACATATATGAGCAATGTCTGTGGTGTTGCAGGCCTTAGCAAGGACAGGCAGACTGGGGGTGGTCAGCTGCATAACCACTATTTACTGTTCCATATTTCCACACTTTATGTTTGCAATAACTGTACTTCCCTTTAATCTGATTTCTCCCCATATCTCTTGTGAAACTATGGAGAGCTCTAGCAGGGTTGTTACTGCTATGAGGATAAAATGGGTGAGGACATCTCTTCACCTTTTTGGGTAAGGGTTGCTGCAGGGTTGCTGTGGGAGCTAGAAACAATCTCCCAATCAGAAGAGGTATTCTTTATTGATTGTGTAACAGGAAAAAATGTGTTAAACTTTTATTCAGCAACTAATGGCTATCAGAGGAGTTAGCCCTTTTGAAATCCTCACCAGTAGCAGTAGAGGATGATAAAAAAGACACTGTTAATTACTGAAAAAGTGCGCCTAATCAGACAATCACACATGTTCTCTCCTTTAGAATTATTTCTAATTTAAAGCATCTTCACTGCACAGTACTGTAGTGATTCACATCTTCGGCAATGTGAACAATTGCCTGGCATGTTCTTGAACCAAAGCGCACTGTCCTATGGAAGTCTGAGTTGTGATGTGCAACAGTTTGGGGCTTCAAAGTGTTTTCTGACCAAAAAAGAATATATTGAGATATAGTCTAAAGCAGTGCAATTTCGCCCAAGCCACCTGCCCCTACCCATTTGGCATTTAGCTTGAATGACCTAAAATGAGCTTCAACAGGGTGGGGCTGCTCAACAAGAAGCAAAGAAGCACATGATTTGTGTATAGCCTCTTCTTGTTCTTCTAAAATTTGACAGTTTAATTCTTGTTTACTTTGATTTGAAATGGAAAAGTGAACACAGAAGCTACATCTATTCTACTAAATTAAATATGCCTGGCACTGGTCTCTTACCCCCAAGGCCAGCTGGCCTGGAAAAATCCACTGGGATGCTATTGAACTCTGTCACCCTACCAAACAGGGTGGTCCCATCAAACTGCCGACTGGGAATGCCTGTCCTAAGTCCCAAACTGGCCCTGGGAACTGCTTGGGAGAGTGCCCAGGCCAAAACTGGGTCAGACATTATTCTGACAGTTCAACAGCATAGGCGATAGTGTCCGAGTGTATGGTAATATATTTTGACCCTGATTATGCATCTACTGTAGTCAGTCCCAGATCCGTTTTGCTTTAGATGCAATAGAGTTCTTTACATATACAATGATACACACATAGGTGTGAGCAGAAAACTGTCTAAGTATCTGCCTTGTTACACTTTGATGGTAAAGTCCTCTGCCCAAATTAAGGTGCAAAGGTCCAGTTCAAGGATACCAACTTCATTTTGTAACATCAGGTGTGTACAGAAATGAGAAAAAAGGGGAGCGAGAGAGAGAGAGAAAGGGAGAAGGATTGAGATAGTGCTAGCAGGAGATGGTCACCATCTGGTCACCACCACAGGGGAAATTCCTTCTCTAGCTACCACAGATAAAGGATACGGTTTAACATTAGACGCCCCCATGCCTGCTGGGTAGGAAGAGCCATCTCCCTCAGTGAGAGACACAGTCTGTGCCCACGGGGCAGGAAGAGCAATCTCCCTCATTGAGAGACAGTTTCTTCCACTTAAAGTTTTGTCAAACTCTCTCAAAGGGAGATGATGCCCTCCAGGCAGAGAGACAAACAATCAAAGTTTGGTATTGCTTGTTACTTTCGGTTCTCTGACCAATGATGTTAAAGTCTTCTGTGCAATTTAAGGAGCAAAGAAGACCAAATGCTGGTTCAACACTGCTTTTATGAAATCTGCTTGTAAACAAAAGAGATCAAAGCTCACAGACTAATTCATAGGGGAACCAAACTCTTTTCCAGCATCGCTGTGTGATGTACTGCTTTCCTTATGCCTAACTTAATCCTGTCGTAGCTTTTACCTATGCTGATGTGCAGAGATCCTTAGGTAGCTGACTCCAGACCTGATCATTATAGGTGGTTCATCACCTGTAATGCACCAGTAACATACAAAATCAGAGTTCACCTTGCTTTGACCTGCAGGTGGGACTTTTGATTAACAACACAGCAGCCCTGGCATCCTTATGCCACTGAAGGGCTGCAGGTACCTCACAAGTAGGTACAAGGAGCCATAGGTTGGAACCAGCAGCCTTTATCCCCAGAAACACCCTTAGAGATTCCGGACATCACAGCGTGGAGCACAGACCTGGTGAGCAGGGACTGCTCCCTTCTGACATCTGCATTGGGACTACGTTTTTCCACCGCTCACCATCAACTCATGCCCCTGTGTTTAGATCTTGCAGAAATTCATTGATTATTGAATCCCAGTTCAGGAAATAGGCAGCAAGTGGATAAGAGAGTTTGGTGAGTTTTTTAAAAAATTAATATTATTAGTAAAATATTAATGTCTATATTTATATAATATTTTTTAAATGTTGTGTATGAATGTGATGCACTGAATACTCCAAAGATGAAAATGTTGTCCATAGATCAAATGTCTCATGGCTAAAAACATCTTTCTGATGACAAACCTAAGTTGACAACTCTGTTAATAGGATTAGGTTCATTAAGGGTCTACTTTCTCTTATAAATCTGGCCCAGATAGCATGGAGCTTTAGATTTTACACAGCAAAGGGGGCCCTGCTTAGTCCTGAATTTCATGCTTTTACTTAAAATGCCTGCTAGTGATTGATACTGGTAATATTTAGTGTTTCTAGCCCATACTAGGCTACCTGAAATAACTTTCAATTTTCAAAATAATTAATGCATTATCACAAGTCTGAGAGCATTTTGCTGCCAGCATGTTGTATCACAGCATTGAATTTTTTTCAGGGACATATAGTGTGCAAGTAATAATTTAATTTTCTTCCTGCTATAACATATTTTCATAAGGGCTGATGAAAACCAAGAAATGCTATATAGGGAGAAACAAATGCAGAAAAATGTATCCTGCAATATTGTTTGCTGGCTTAGAGCTTCTCTCCTACCTTGGAGACAAGTCTTCTATTGTTATTACTGAAATTTGGCTCCAGAGAGAAGTTAGTGTATGCCAAAGCTGAGATCCTGCTGGAGATGGGTCAGATCACTGCTGCATGCCTGTGTGTCTACGAGGTGCTCAGCCAAGGGGGACTGGAGACCTGGACACCATCTCAAGCTGAAAAAAGCACTGCAAGTGGGAGAATTTCAAAACCACAGAGACACCCAGCTCCACTGATGTTTAGTTGAGACCTGGGCACTCAAGTATCCTGGAGCTTTCCAAAGCAGCCCTTCTTGGAGCTGAAAGCTCTGGCAAGATGCTGGGTAAGTGCTGCTCAGGAGCTGTCTCAGCATATGCCTCCAAAAGGAAAGCAAAGCCTAATGATATTTTACTCCTCAGCTGCTAATTAAAATGCTGGTGTTTAGAGACTTAGGCCTCCAATCCAATCAATCACTTAAAATCTTGGATTTAATTTTTTTGCATAATTAATCTTTCTTTAATTAAACTCACCCTCAGGGTATGTTGTCCAGCTAGAGCACCAGAAGAACCAGGCTCTTAGAGGTGGAATACATCTTACCTGACTTCAACTGTCACCTGGCCTCCCTCCGGAAGAGACACAGCCACTGGGAGGTGACCTAACTCCACATTAAATGCTTATTTTAAAGTTTTGCTCGATGGGGCTACAAGTGCTGGTCTCTTTCTGTTGATGATGAGTCCCTAAATGATGTGTTTGGATTAAGCACTCCATTTTTTAGCAGTTAAATTTATGGGAGATGGATTCTTTATCTTCCTCCATTTTAATTCATCAAAAAGCACTGAAAAGTACTGATCAGAAAATGAGTGGTAATTACTCAGAGCTGGCAGGTGATAATAATACAAATAAACTCTCAAATTGCTAAGAACCATCACATATTTCCTTGAGGGGTGTAAATGAAATATGCCAACATCTTCCCACTAGTGACAGGTCAGAGCAAATGTGTGATCCAAACCCCTGGAGAAGTATTCTGTCCTGTATTACCTCTCTCCTGCCCATGGCAGAAGCTTACAAAATAACACAATAATTTAAAAAATTATTTTAAATAAGTGAGATCTGTGGATGTTTATCATAGGTTGTACTTTGCTAAACTTTTGCTAAACAAGAGTTCTGCAGTTAAAACCCTGAAAACAAGATGATCAGAAAATAGTGGAGCAAGTATCCTCTCTAAACCAGGTAACCACTTTGAATACAGTAGAGAGCTATCGTTGTTTGTATCCATGTGTTTTCATGTCAGGAAAAAGCTGTCAGTCTAACTGTGCTTTCTGTCATGATCCAGAAGCTATTGCAGCTCCTGCCTGCTTTTAACAAGCTTCCAGATTTCTCTGTTGCTTGAAGGTTTTGTTTCCAATATTTTGGTTTTCCTGGGAATATTTGACAGTGCCAGGATCGCTAAAGAAGAAGGAACGGGCAGTTTAAAACTGGTTGAAATTTGGCCTCTGGACTAGGTGAGCTCATGAGCTACAGGCTTACCTTGGGCAGTCTATACTTTTCTCTCAGGTGAACCCTCAGAACGGCTCGCTCTGCTTTTTTCTGTGCAAATGCTGCATCTCTTTCCATCCTGGAAATCAGAACAAATGTTCCTTCAAGATGCTAATAAATACAATCTTTTGCACTGAGCCAGTTGCTTGGCTGCAAAAAGCTACACACAGGAGTTATTCCCCAAGATAAGTAACTTGTCCAAAGGCACAAAAGGAGCAATACCGATAAAGTCATGCCAAGGGGCCACACTTCTGTGCTTCTGTCACCTGTGAATTTTCCTGGTCTTTCTTTGTCCATTCATTGTTTCACAAGGGCAATGAATTCCAAAGCTTCCCTCTGTGGAAAAGCACTGACTTCATCTGTGATTTCATGAAATGTTTTCATTAGATTTAAGAATTGGTCTGCACAATTTTTTTTTTTTAAATTACGTATGTATTCATTTTCAAAATGTATCTCCTCAAAGATTTCTGCTAACATTTGATAACATTCACCTTTCACCCCCCTCTCCCTTTAATTTCTTTTTTCCCCTGTAGCATTTTCATGGAAATTCTATTGCAAAATTGATTTTGTTTCAGCATAGGTATTTTGGCACATAAAAGCTACTTGCAAAATAAAATATTACTTTTCCTCTGTTTCCAAAATGAATTTTTGGATTTCTCTCTCTGAAAACAAAACCCCCACAAACAAACCTCAAATCTGAGAAGAACCTAAATCTTGGTTGGTTACGGGTTCAAAACTTCCTGAGCACAACTTCAGGAAGGCACATTTACTTTTCTGGTCTCCATTCCTGCACAGCTGAACACTGGGCAAAATCCAGGGAGCCCTGAAACAGGAACATGCTCTGCCCGTGCCAGAGATTTCTGATGCAGAACCACATCTCTTCTTGAGATGATCTTTTCTCTTAGAGTTTCTAACTGTCCTATAGGGGTACTCCTGCCCTGCTTCCTCAGTACAGTTCAGCATGGAAAGGACACATGCCTAAGTTAAGAACAGTATGGAAGTAATTATTTTCCCAGGCATTTCCCTATCCCAGGAATCCTGTGTTGCTTCTCAGTCTCCATAAAGCATCTTCCTGCCAGCAGGTGGTCATTTCTCTTCTAAATATCCCTTGACAAAAGGCAGAACAAAACATTCTGTGCTTTTTTCCAGACTAAATGACACCTCTTCAGGGTTTCCTGATAGAAATGTCTGATGCTAAATACAGACCTGGATACCTCAAATTCCGTCAGTCATTAACCTGACACCTATAATCATCTTACAAGAAGGATTTACACAACCATTATGTAATTGACCATTAGAGGAACAGATGTATTTAAGATTTAAAAGTCAATAGTTTTATTTATAATTATGCATAGTTTGAACTCCTACACACCAAGTCCTCCATTTTACTTGTTTTCATAAATGCAGCAAATGATAAAGATTGTCTTTACAGTCAAAATTGAGACTCAATTAATTCTAAAGGTCTGCTTTATTTAGTAGATTTTAGAAAAAAACAACCATCTTAAACCTTTGCTTAAGATAAATGAGCATTTAATATAGCACTCAGTACTTTTTCAGGTCTGTCATAATAAATGTGAACAACAAAATATACATATTGAAAGAATACTCCACACGGAGTTCTAGGAGAACAAATCATATATATGACCTCTAAGATTCCTGCACTACAAACGTCTTGGGAAATTTTTCAAGATAAAGTAACATCACCTAGGAATAAGTCCAGCATATGAAGTTTTGGAGACAGCAGGAAAGCATAGAAGGGAGTTGTAGGATGGGGAAGGGGGGCAGGAAGAAGGAATGTAATATTTTATCATTTCCAGTTGGGGAACTTTTATTTTGAAAAGTCTTTTTAGCAAAGATTCATCTGCTTCTAAAAAAAATAGTGAAGAGCTGCATGTTTGGCTTTTTTTTTGGGTTATTTTTATCTGCACGAAGTTACCAAGAATTAGCCCCGTACTCATAATAAGGGAACAGGTACTCACTTCTCCTCAACCATTTGCTTTTGATATTCCTCATACTCCTCTCTGGTCATTCCTGCAGCTGCTGCTGGATCAGAAGGAGTGCTTTCTTCTTTGCTTTCTTCCCCTCCACCTCCAAGTCCCAAATTCTTTACCTGGTTGCTCAACATACTTTTCATTAGAAAGGCCATCTTCTCAAAAAAAAAAAGGAGCTTCAAGGAAAACAACTGCAAGAAAGCCAAACAAAAAATGTCTTCAAACACAACAGTTATAAGGAAGAGAGTTTCTACAGCCACATCAGCTCTTCAAGGGCACAGTGCTAGTGAAACGTGAATGCCAAAACCAGTTTGTCAGCCATAATCTGGATTAAAGAGTGAACTCCTTAATATATAGAGGCAGATGGTTCAGATTACTCCAAAAAAATCATTAGATGCAACTACCTACTTTTTCCATTAATACTTTAAGCTAATTGTACACGCACACACACAAATCAATTATAGTGTGCAACAGCATTTTGACATCTTCAGTCTTGAAGCTCTCTCTCACTTTCACAGAGATCACAACATTCCCTTGATCTGGATTGGAAACCTGCTTGACTCAATAGCCATTTAAAATAGCAAAATTCTGGCTACTGAGTGGAAAACCCTCAGATTTGAGATTTGAAAACTTGAATTCTTCATTAAGCAAAACCCCTGATTCTTTTTATCCATGAATATTTTATCCCACTGGACAGAAAGTATTTTGTATGATTTTTCTTCAACCCTTCTTCATATGGTTGGTTTATCTCCCAGATGAATGAGGCATCACTGCTGTGATTACTTTATTTCAAGAAAGTAACCCCAAAGAAAGCAAGTCAGATCTTCCTAGTGTTCTTTCTTTTGGGTTTCTGTCAGCTCTTCCCCAGGCTGTGTCCATCAAGACCCCTGCTTTGGTGCTGCATAGAACACCTGCTGTTTGTAATCCTAACTGCTGATAAAGGATAAATAAATCTGAATCTGTATACCATAAAACAGTCTGGATACCTTTTGAGTGCAGATTGTTTCTGTAGGTCCTCATCTTTCAAACTTTTATTCACATCATTAGCCTTACCAGGCCTACTCAGGTGAAGATTCGCAGGATATGCTACCTAGGTCACAGACTATTTTAGGAAAGAAAATCACCTGCTAGGTCTCCAAAGTTCATGAGTTTGGGTTTTGAGTATTTATCCTACTGCACTGACTGCACATGCTTTAATGCAACATTTTGGAATTTTGATTATCTAAATGGTTCTCCCAGCACTCTCATAATTTCGATGAGAACTGAGATGGGAGGATTCCAGTTTGCCTAATGCTTTAATCTATATTACAGCCTTTCTAATTAAAGCAGACCTATTACTATTAAAAAACCAAAAAAACCCACCCAAACAAANACTTTCTTTTTGAAACTATCACTTAGAATTATGAATTCCAAGTAACAACGCTTCATCTTTATTTCAAATTCTCCTAGCTGGAACTTTGCAAACACTACATGGAGCGCTGATTTTTCCAGTGTTAGGTCTCAAGAGTCTTCTCCAAGTGTATGGGAAGTGGTACCTCTTCAGCTTTGTGCTGTAGCTCTTTACTGAAAAGAAGCTTCCCTAAACTGGCTTTAGGCTTTGATTCCTCTAGAAATGTTTCTAACATCATTTTGTGCCTAAAAGTGATGCTTCCACAGGATTGAGAAAGGCAAGAACTGGTTTGGGGAGGGACTGCTGCAAGGTCTTGCCCTCCAGGTCTCAACCCTGCAATCAGCAAAAGGCTTTCCAATGTTAATTTTGAGATCAAAGATAAGAAAAAGGGCTTTAAAAGTTACTGGGCCTATGGGCACTGAAGCGGCTGAGAAACACAGGAGAGACTGGTGACAAAAGGCACAACACAGCCAGTACCCCCAGAATAATTCTGTTTCAGGTAGGTGCTCTATTGAAGTTAAAAAACTTAGTACTTTTTGTTGATGACAGGAATCCCAGGCTTCATGAAAACATACAAACAGCAGCTAATTAAGTACTCATGTTGCCACTTCCTTTGCTTTAAATCTGTCTTTTCCATCTAGTTTAAGTGAAATCAAAATTAAAGACTCTGTTTCTGTTTTATCTGATGAAAGTGGGTGATATAAAAAAGCCTGTGTTCCATACCCAAGGAACACACAGCTCTCTAACCCTAGCAGAGAATTCAGTCTTGAAACAGGCAAATTCCAGAGCTAAAGCTAAAAGCCTCACAGAGAGGCCAGCCCAAAAATGCCATCCAAACTCCGAATCTTTTCTAGATTCTGTGTTCCTAACAGTGACATAATGCAAAAATACATAGGTGTTCCTGGAAGAACGAGGACTCTGCCCCCTGCTTCATCCCTCTACCAAGAGGATGTTGTTTTTTCTAGCAGCTGAACCATCAGAAAGAAGTATCTTAGGGTTTTGTCAGCTTGAATAGATTAAATTCAATATTCCTCTCCTCCACTTGCTAAAAAACTTGCTCCTGACTGGGGAAAAATAACAATCAAAGTGGGAATTCAGCCTCAGAATGCCGTTAACTCCCCAGTGTCAGGTAGAACTGAACCCAGGTCTGTAAGTGTTCAGACTCTGAACTGAGGGTAAAGAATGCTTCAAGTACACTTGCTTAGATTTCATGGACATGTACCAAATGAAAAGAAAAAGGCTTATTAAAAATATGCACCTTTATTCAAATAAGGTTATCTCTGAACTCCAAGTATCAATTTACATCAGTCAGAAACAAACATGAAACTGTCAGCTGTTTGAATTTAAAATTAAAAAAAACCCCAGTAGACATTTTTTGGTGTTACAGTAATCGATCCATTGAGAAAGGCTGGATTTTCTTCCCACAGAAATTACAAACCAGAGCAGTTAATTTACAAACCGCATTGTGCATTTGACTTACGCAAGATTCAGGAATCACCATCTGTTTAATAAACCCCCACCAGTACAATCCCATTCTCTTGTCATCGCCAAGTATACGCTACTTATCATCCACAACTCAAATATAACTGGTTCTCTCTAATATTGTCCAACTGCATTCCAAGGTGTCTTTTCCTCCTAGCTGTGAAATCTTACTGGATAAGAATCAAATACACTGTCACTTGTTGAAAGAAACCTCCTAACAGGAGGCTACACTGACTGAAAAATATTCTTAAAATCCAAATTTGTTGCTATCACTTCAAGAACAGACAGGATGAAATGTGAGCTGGGCAGTTGGGAGTTTTCTTTTGATCCAGTGGGTTATGGAAGCTCCAAGCAGAGACGACTGTGAAATGAATCATGAAGCAAAGTCACCAGTCTTCTGATGTTCAGTGTTAGACCTTCTGTTCCCTACCACAGAAGTTTCCTTGTTGCATGTGGGAGACATGTCTGATCCAGCAGCCTCCTCCTGAAGAGAAAACTGTAGGTTTCAAGTTTCCCCTGAGACATCACCCCCAGCCTGCTCTTCTTTCTAACCAAACAAACAGAAGTACAGGCTGCTCCAGCTTTAAACCAAAGGAATGGGTGGGTAAACCCACAGTAACAAAAATCCAGGCTCATTCCAATGGACACATTAGAACTGCTCCTCATTCCGCCAGATATTTATCAAAATACTTTCTGCATAAGGGGTTTTGCAAAGCCTGCTGTGAGAGAAGGACTTTCTGTTTGGATGTTGCGCTGATGCAAAGTCTGCAACTGAAAGGAACCACCACTGTACAATTTTAGGACCATTTAAGAAAATATATTAAGTTCAGTTAAGTTACAAGAGTCAGGGTTGTAATAGCTTAGACTCAAGGCACCTGGAAATATTTGCTGGTGTTGAAAGAACTGAAGAGATAAATTTCAACGTGTTATTCTGCTTTATCTGAAAAGTTGTTTATTCACTGATTAGCCTGAGGCAGTAGTTTCTCTCATTAGTACAGCAAAATCTGCTCAAATTTAGAAATGAATCTATAAAGCTATACCACTTAGAGTATCCTCCATACTGCAGATTTGTTAATTGGTGTGTAGGCAGTGTAATTTTCTTGGTATAGCACACACATTCACTTTTTGGACACTCTATTTGAAGTAACAAAATATATTGCATAGATTTATCATTTCTCCAAACTGACAGGCACAATACTGAAGTGTTCTTCATTACAGTGAATTTGGCAGCACGTGTTGCACTCCAAGGGAGCAGACTGTAGAAATGCAATAGAGTAGTCATATTACAGATCATTTTTGCAGATTCAGATAAACAAATTAACAGTTATAAGTGAAATATCCTGATGCATTTGGGTATTTTATGGAATTTAGGAAACCACAGAAATACTTACTCTAATTCTACACACAACTCAAGGACAAAGTTACCACAGATATGTAAACAAGGCAAAATTAATTAATTTCACATTCCTAAGTTGGGCCCTCTGCTTTCTTTCTTTCCTGAAGCAAATGTTCACTTGATAAGCAGTATCAAAATCACATGTTCAGTCTTATGCTTTTGATATCCAAGCAGGAATTGACACAAAGTACTGGTTCTACAGATTAACAAACATGTCTGAAGCAAGTTTGTGAAGAAATAGGTTAACACTCAATACCTGCAGTTTACAATACTCACCATCTCAAGATTTAAATCAAAGCATCTGTATTTGATACATGAAAGAGACAAGACAGCTTTAGGAAAGTAAAGACAAATTCACACACTAAACATATCCTTGATACAATCAGATTGAAAGATGGATAAAGCAATCATCTTTGCTGGAAAAGTTTCACAAATCTCCCCAAAAAATTACAGACAGACTTGAAACTATGAAAAAAGAAATCAGCCCCACAATATACTTGAAGAAACCACTTTATCACATTTTCACTCACTGCCCAAAATCAAACTGCAAAATAAGGAGAGAAGCCTTTCTTTGCATGTTCTCTATAATTGGTTTTTTACATCAGGTATCAACAGTCAGGGTCTTAAAGGCCTGTCTTTGTGTCCACATATTAAAAAGTCTTTAAATGAGAACAAACTAACATATACTATTAAATCCAAGTGGTAAATAAATAAGATGTTTATAATAAATTTTTACCTGCCAAAAAAAACCAAACCCCACAAAAGAACAGTTCTTTGGGATTTTTTTTACCTTCTTTTTCTTTTTTTTAAACTGCTAAGTCAGGACACTTAGTAGCAAGTTTTCTGCACAAATCATCCATCTGCAATTCACACTCTGAACAAACACCAAGCCTGGGTGTTTCAACTCCTCCTCTGGATTCTCAACAAAAGCAGAGGAATCGGGAATTTGCCTTTCAGTATTTATGAAAAAGTCAGCTGAAAACACAGACCTAGACAGGGTGCAGTCTTCCCCCATCCAGCACTTGCTCCTTGTTTTTAGCATCAACACTTTAAATGAGAACTCATTTTATTTAACAAAATTCAATAATTTATAATATTGAAGTATATCCAACACTAAAATTTCCCTCATTTACAGAAGTGTAGAATTTTCTGTGCATACAGACTGCTGTTAAGTACACACAAAAGGAACAGGTCATCAAAAGAACTTTTTGGCTGCTGCTTCTTGTTGGCTCCTGAAAGAAAAGGCAGAAAAGAATTCTTCAAGTCTTTTTAACTTAAAGCTAGCTGACTGCTTTAAATTTTCATTTATTGAAGGATTAGAAGATTCCATTCCTTATCAACGGAGACTTAGAGAAAATATGTGTCATATCACAAAAACAAGATTTAATTTTTTCTATTCACAAAGACACGGGTAGCATCACTGTAGTTCCAATTTTGCATCAGACACAAAAGGAAAAAAACAAACAACCCCACATTCTGGACAGAAGCCAGAAACAATGAAAGAACAAACTGACTTTTAAAATACTCTTAACATTTTCTGAAGCTTCTCAGTATCTGATTGGCCCAAAGATCACCTTAGAAAAGGAAACCCATGCAACTAAGCAGGGAAAGAATTGACTTTAAATGGGATTTCCTTTCCCCTCTGGCACAGATCATTAATTTTCTTAATGGATACAGACACTATGGATCAACCACATCCAGGTGCTGGAACTACAGCGGAATTGCAAAGAACTGGAGGGGACCAGCTCCTTGTTCGTCTTGGAAATCATCATTCCAGCTGATGGCAAAAAGACTACCAAGCATGAAGGTTGTCCTTTCCATCAATGCAAATAGAATTTCAAGATTATGACATCACAAGGAAGAGAACAGAAAAACCATCCCAATTAGCTTAGATTAAAAAGAAAAGAAAAGACTCAACAGTCAGGTTGAAACAGGTTAGGTTCCCACTTGATACTCTGTGGGTGAGTGGGGGTAGAATAAACCAAACTTCATTATGATAATTCAGCATTTCCAAAGGGTTCTGGGACAGTGGTAAATTTTGCATTCTTAGTGGTTTTGAAGACCTGACCAGTTTAAACCCTAAGTGACCTTGTCTAAATTCAGTGTGGACTCTGTTTGGAGCAGAAGATTGAACTGGAGACCTCCCAAGGTCTCCTCCAATCTGAATGATTGCTTGTTTTAAAAAGATTAACACCATGATACCATTCCAATGGCATTATCAGGCAGCAGTTCTAAAACTATTTACCCTGCTGTCTTTAAGCCACACAAGACTTACCTATACATGACATAACCAACGAATAACACAGTTTGCACCACCACAAATACGAAGAAATGCATTGTAGATAAGCAGGATGGAAATGGTGGCAACTCTGGACACTTTGGTTTCTCGCTGGATGGCTAAAAACCAAGAAAAGAGCAAACAAGACATCCCATCAAAAGACCTACAAAACAAGGGCTTTGCAATGTGATGTAAAAATTGGAGCACAAGCAGAAAATGGAGAGAAATGACAGTCCTCTGAAAAATAATCTTACTCCTCATCTCACTCTCCCTTTCCACCTTTATGTTTCTCAGATAAATTGCCTGATATTAAATTGAGGGTTATATGGGAAAGAATACATAAATATGGTAAATTAATAAAGGACCTTCTATGGATCATAAGCTAATTCAGCTTAATTGCTACCTAGGCTAGACTAAGGTACTCCTGAATATGAACACAATAATTTTTTTTCACTTAGAAACCTTAAGCAGAGTCTGCCTGAGTTTCCCCTGATTAAAGCTCTCCCTTTGTGTGCAGAAGCATCACAGAATCTCCTCTGTACAGAGCTGTTAAGTAGGGGGACAAACACAAAAAAAAAACCCACCCAGAAAACCTAATTGCGTGACCTTGTTTCCACAGGAAATTAGACTAAAAATCATGCTCTTTGTGCAAAACTTCTCATCAAGACCCAGATCATGCAGATAGGTCAAGGCAGCATAGTTTTAGCGAAGCAGCTTAATGAAGGATTAATTGCTCCCTAAATTGCATGCCGGCTTATCCTAGCTTTTCACTAACAGCCAAAGAAAGCCATGTTACACTCATGCTTTACACTCCCAGCACATAAATTACCGTGTTTCGTTGTACTAAATGCTCTATGTCCCTCTTTACTACATGAAGGTGTTCTTTGATGTCGTTGAAGTGCTGAGTTGTTTCATAGACTCCTGCAGAGCCAGGGTGTTGAGCTCCACTGATGGATCTCAGAGCATCAGTCACAGAACTTCTGAAACAAGACAAACAACAAACCAGCTTTCAACATACACCAGCTTTTCTACAAAGAGCAGTTATTCTGGACACTTTTTAGTTCATTAGAATTAGGCTAAAATACATAGTTGCCCCAAAAGGCAGCAAATTTTTTCTAGCTTTCAAGAATACCTCTCAAGAAATAATCCTTTAGTCAAACTATGATTTTTAAAAATAGTTAATTGTGCAGGCAGATGCCATCTGTAGAGTGCCCCATCTCTCAGTCACGCTGAGAATAAGAACTAGCAAATATTCTGTTGCCAGACATCTGCTTTGCCTGCTTGCCTGATGAGGGCTATAGAAGAAGAGTTCTGTCTGAGGCTCTTGCCAAGGCTTTAGGATCAGCAGAGTTTAATGCAATCTTTGAAGAAACCCAAAAGCTGTTTGGAAAATAAATAAATAAATAAAAGCAGTCATGTAAGAAATAAAAACAAAGAAGAGGCTTTAGGGATAAGAAAAGATTTAGATACATCCTTGTTTCATGATTACCATTTATATGAGGAACTCATTTCCCATATGCATTGTCATAATACTTAATATTGTCTTATTGTAAATTCATTTTGCTTCTACAACAAATGAAATTAAATCCAGAAAAAGTTGAGGTTTCATAACTAATTTGGTTTGAGGTAAACTAGTCAATGAGAGAAAAAAACCTTAATCTCTAATCAATATGTTTATATAATTTTCCCCTACTGTGCTGTTTCTTTCGAGTTGCAAAGAGGATTATTCTACAGCTAAAATATTTATCATGTGAATGATAATCTCTTCATTATTAACAGAATAGACAATCAAAATGTATGCCTTTGGATTTCTTTTTAATTTACTTAAAACTTTCCATTTGGTTCAGATGGCAGCTTAATTCAATGCTTTCATGGAGCACTCTGAACTCTTTGTAGAGTGGTCAGCAATTTTTCATTTACTTGGACTTGCAATTAGTGTTATAGTAACATATTTTAGAAGTAAATTTCTCACTGGAAGGTTTTATCTTAAATAACCCATGCCCACTGCCTAATAACCACTGATAGTAATTCTGTCTTTCCACATGCCTCACAGTGTTTACAACACAAGTGGGACACTCACTTAGTTCTTCTCCCTCCTAACAGAACCATTCCTACATAATGAATAGAAATCTGCACACCCACCTTCCCCCAAACTGATCCAGTCTTTGTTAAAAGCAAAATAACTTCCCTTAATAGATGCGGGCTGTATCAAATTGAATTTATACTGACTTTTGCATTAATAATACCCTGCTGATAGTTTATATTGTAGGAACATGCAAGATTCTTCTGTAATCAGGTGATTAAGAAATCCACAATCTTGCCAAGAAAATTACTTGGCCCCTAAGTCCTTTTCCTGTGGGATGACAAGCGATGCACCAAGGGGCTGTTTATTTCTCTCTCTAAATAAAGCATTTCTTTAATCTAAGAAAAATATTAAGATGATGTTACGCAAACTCCGAGCTGGTAAGTAGTCACTAAAAGGGCAGACTGCCAGTGTTAACAGGAAAATCTAATTTGCTAGCAAGGTATAAAGATTTGTCAAGAATATTAACAGAAAAGCTTCCGTGGAAGAACAAGTGCAAAAATGGAAGCACTCTAATCTTCATTCTACAAAAAACTGACCTACTTAGATAAATCACAAGAGCTGCCCTTGAACTAATACAGGAAGGGAAAAAAGCACAACCAAAGGAACTGTTTTTCTCCTTTTTTTTGTAAATACAAGGTAAGGAATGTTTCAGCTGCTACAAATGAAGGCCTAAACCAGCTTAAAGGCATTCCTGATTAAGACAGGAACAGTAAAACATCTTAAAAGAAGTACTGAGACATCCCCATCAAACACAAGCAACTTCACAAATCTATTTTAGCAGTACAGCACCTTCAAGATAAGGGTTTTCCTCCATTGTTTTTAAAGGGGCTAAATTTACCTGTTGAAGTGGAATTTCATGATAAAAAAGGAGACAAATTAAGGCGCTTAGCAGTCCTTGGGAAACGAACTGACTTTATTACAGAAATTAAATATATGCAGAGTGTCTTCACTAGGGAACTGACACAAACATCAACTTTGTCAACATTGTCTCACTGAAATAATACACAGGATTTAAAACGAAAATCATAAAATTCAAAACACAGCCTCAATATTTAGAAGGTGTTTACCTTATTTCCTTTACTTGTCTAATGACCTCTTCTTGAGCTTTCACAACTGTCTCTATCTCTTGCTGAGAAACCTGGTAGGGGTACGGGAGGAAAAAGATCAACATATCTTGGAGAAAGCAAATGGATCCCACTGCTGAAATCAGGCTGGGCTCTGAATCACCATGGGTTTTATTTACCTGTCCCTGCTGACCTGGAAACCCAGCTCCTCTTTTGGCAATCTCCTCTGTGACTGCAGAGACGTATCTTCTCTGCTCATCCAGAATCATGTCCAGTTGCCTGTTAAGCTGTTTGATTTCCAGATGAATTCGATTCTGCCCCTCAAAGATTTGCCTCAGTTCACGATCACTCACAGTTTCAAAAACATCATCTGCTGCTAAGAAAAAAGCACAGGAGGTTCTTACACATGTGCACATTCCTCACAAGTTGCACTGGGTCATTCTTCTTGCTTCCTTAACATATTCACATCCATCTACCTTTTCCTACAACTTTACCATCCCAAAGTCCAAAAGACTCTGTGGCAAAGGGCTTATTTCTTACCAATGAGAGGCTGAACTATATCTCAAAAATGCAGATCAAAATAACATATAGGACGTTTAGAACAGTCATAATTTATCAGTGTGCAATAAAAGATGACAACCTGAAATGAAAGTACATTCCCAGTGTATTTGCATTCACATACAGCTATTAAAATCCACAGAAGTAACAAATGGCTTCCACTATATTTTCAAATAATCAGGTTCTTGTTTGCCCAGCATTAGGCAAGCATTAAAAAGCTTTTCCACGTAAGCACATGTTCCAAGATATGCACTAGCCCATCTTTAAAAAAGTTTTCTGTGAACATGGAGAAACAGACCAAAAATACGTCCTTTAAATAATGAAAAAAGGCCATGCTTTCTTAATCACCACTTTACAGAGGGATGCACGACCTTCTCTCCCTTCTGTTGTTCTTAATTCCCACCATGTTTCCAGTCATTCATTTTGTTCTCAATCCAGGCACCCCTAAAATAACTTTAGAAACAGGAAACACTTTACAGTAAAGATTTTTAAATAATGTAAGTAATATCAGTGGGAGCTTACCAAGATTAGCAGGAGTATCCCTAGTTCTGAACATCCTGGAAAACAAACGTTTTCCTGGACAACTGAAAAAGTGTTCAAATAACTTGCCTGGCTGTCCTTGCACATCAGGATGTTCCCTCTGAAATTCTTCCTTCTTCTTATCCAATTCTTGCTGAAAGTGTTCAAACTCTTCCTGATACTTCTCTTTATCTTTCTGAGGGATTTCTGCATCTGGTGTTGGCTTAAAAACATTATTGGAGGGAAGGGCGTGTGTGAGATTTTCCTCATGTTCTCCCCCATGCTTAACACAACTGACTCTGCAGCAAGGCTGTTCAGATTTCAGATGTGAACACATAACAAAATTACTGCAGCACATTCATGCATTTAGCTGCAGTGAGAAACCACACATTCCCATGGAGATCAAACAGAAAATTTTCCCAACAGAAAATGAAAACAAGTTTTACATGGATAAATGCTGTCCAGCAGTACAGAATCATTCTAAAAGTAGGGAAAGTTGAAAGGGAGAACAGATATTTTCCCACTTTCCAAAGAAAATGTACTTTGTAGTACTGCACGGTTTGATTTAACATCACGAGTTTTGTTGCTTCAGTGGTGCTTCCAGAATTCTGGTCTTGAGAATATTAATGACGATCTTACTGAAACATTACAATACCAGTTTAACTTTTCTAGACTGGATGACGGCACAGCTACATGCCAAAATTGTGAAAGAGGAATGCCACATGTCACTTAAGAGGAAATCCCATAATCTGGTGCTGCACATAAAATAACATGCACAATAAAATATTTTACTAATCATGCATAAAAATGCTTACTGCTTCCTTCCCAGGCTCCGTCAGCTGGAAGGTCAGAAATGACAGCACATCATGGTCATCTGTATTCAACAAGCAAAACAAAACCACCTTATAAATGCCTGTAATTCCCAAGCCAACCTTCCACTTGCAAAGGATCTTCAAAAAACAGCATCCTCCCAAAAGTCTGTGCAGTGGGGAATGAGACTATACAGGGGCTTTGTCAGGAAAAACCGAAAATTCTCTAGCTGGAGTCAGGAAAAGGCCTAAGCATGTCAGTCATTTGGGACTGCAAGGGAGTTAATTACATAATCACGGTCAAAAATTAGTATAGTGGATCAAGATTAGTAGTAAAAACCCAACCACCCAACCAACCTCTCCTGCAAGCCTTTCAAGTCCCCACAGCATGTGCCATAATTTTTAAGGTTTCCTACCTGCAAGTCCCCCTGTGGCTGCAGATATTCCAAAGTATCCTTGTGATGGCAACATCATATCTTCCACTTTGGCACAAAATTCATAGTCCTCTTTATCCGGAGTAAAGCCATTATTAATTAACACCTAAAAGGACAAACACTCAGCATTTTCACCACATTTGTGTTAATTGTTTCGTCCGTTTGCAGTAATGCTCACAAGATACAACTTACTGGGTAACTCAGCAGCTCATATCAGAAAAACTATTTCTTTTCTGAAAGAGACATTTTACCAACATTTTACATAAGTATTCTATTTGCAAGTCCACATCCTAAAAAGGTTCTGGGCAACACAGACCTGACCTACACCTGTCATCCCTTGCAGTTCTGATTCAAAGCTTAGGGAGATTCTGCAAATGCATCCCCAGAGAAAGAGAGAACTGCTAAGGTTAACAGCAACATCTGGGACAGAGGAGTTCCTAGAGGAAGCATCAGGGCCCAAGTGAAAACAGAACAGCCTTGGAGGCTGAAATTTAACTTTCATTCAAGAGTGACAGGCAGCTTTTCCCATTACAACACAGTACAAGATCTGCCCTCTTTTAGGTGCAGTCATGTTTACTTTTAGAGAAACTTCTACTACAAAATCACAGCTATGCACTTTATGGCTGCTACCTGTGAATATATGAATAGCACCTTTCCAGAAGGAATCAGGAGCCAACAAACACACACTCTGTAGCTGTCACAACCCAGCACCGCGTTAGTATTTTTCTTTCCTTACCTAGAAGGAATTCACAATTAGCTGAATAGTATTCAAGAAGTCTTATAGACTCCTTTACACCAGTGGTTTTTAATCCTTAGTCTTCAAAGCCCTACTATTTTTTGGAGGTGAGAAGCCTTAAGTAGCAAATTTAAATCTACTGTTAAATAATTTCATTTTTTTAGCCATATTTCAAGATCCTCCGGTTCAAAAATTAGCTACAAAACCCTCTGCAACTCTTAGATCAGCTTAAGAAATACCAAGCTCAGGAGCTGCTCAATCACTTGAAGCTTAAACAAATCCTGACTTTGGGACACCTCTCCAGGCAAGTCAACAGCAACAGAAGGGTTTGAGCACATTATGAGTGTGTTTGCACGACTGCCTCCTAAGTCACATTAAAAAAATCAGCAATACCTGCATTCTAATGCAGCCAAAAGAACCTGTGCAGCATTTAAACACAGCACCTCCTTCCAACCTCTGCTGCTGAGCTCCACATTTCCAACACTGGAACTGACATATTTGTTGCAACTCTGTGAAAACCCAGTCTCACATTTAAGAAGCTGAAAAACACACATAATTCTGTTATTTCAGACTTACAGTCAGTGTTTTTTGGTAGTATGTGATCTTGACTCGCACAGGATAGGGCTTGTTCCGAAAGTCCCTCTGACAGGATGCCAGTGCTTGCGTGGAACCATCACTGTACAGAAAGAGAACATCAGTAAAACTCTGTGTTATGATTTATCAGCTGGGCCAAAAGGGTGTCTGACTCTCACTAAGCAACCTCATCCCAGTTTTTCAATCTGCAAGCTGTTCCAAGGCTGTTCTGTAATTGCCCTGAGCTTTCTCAAGCCTGGGATCTCCAGTACTACATGCTGTACACAGAACACAATGCAGAAGGAATGCAGGAATGGGGAAATCTGTTTTCTAAGATATATTCTAAGATATAGTTCTCAGTTATATTCCTGCACTTGGGAACCTAGATGGAAATAAGATGTAGTGACTGCGCCAACTGAGCTAGACACCTCTTCTCTTCGAAATCCAAAAAGGTGTCCATTGTGCTGCTGCTGAACAATCAGAAATCAAAATTAATCCACCTAATTTTAGTATCAGCAATTAGCTTTCAGTTAGTCACTTCTGCCAGTTATTAGCTGTGTGTGGAGGATCCCCATAAGCAATAAAGGCTGTACTGTACCTCTGTTTATCTGAGTTCATCCATCCCAAAGGGCATATGCCACTTAAGTATCCATCAGCTGCCAATTTCTCTGCTGTTACTGCCAAAGCAGTGTTTTAACAAATAGAAACCCTCAAATGTAAAGGAAACAACAAAGTTTCATGTGAAAGAAGCCTTTATAATGCTTCTCAAAGGGTTTCATGGAACATTTCATCATTAAAAAGCAAGCATTCAGCAATAACACTGAAAATAAACTTACTTCTGATGGTCATACAGGAGCTTTCCATTGTTGCCTACAATAATCACTCCAGGATTGTTTTTCTAGGGAAAGAAATGGCACACAAATGGATTCGTTTAATTTGAAGGGAAATATCAGCAACATCCCTGACAGCTTTCTACTAAAATCTGTCTAAAATGTCTAAAAGCAAGCCAAAGTTGTGCAGGGAAAGCAAAAGCAGCAAAGCAGACCTATTATGTATTGTTTAAGTTTCAGGATCATTCTGGACTGGAAAACTGAGAATTGAAAACAGCAATTGTCATCCTCATCTGCTACAAAATCTTTGCTGCTGAGCTACTCAAGGCAGATTTCTTCCAAGAAAAAGAGCATCTCTGAAAACACACACAGAAATTGGTGTTTCCACTATAAGGAAAACTTGACTACTTTATTTTATCCCTTTGAAGTGAAGAAAGACAGGAAGAGAAGGAAAACAACATCCTAGTTTTATCCTCAACAGCCAGGAAATTAATTTATCATCTTTGCTAGAAGAGTTTCTTTCCACCCAACCTTTCCATCGTTGTCAAAGGAATCAAAGAAAATTCCAACACCGTTCCATTTATCAGCTGCCCCAAAAACAGGACCTTCCAAGCCTTGCTCTTCTGTAAACCAGATTGCCTACGAAGAAAGCAAAAAGTCCTAGGTCAAGATTCACTTTTAAAGCACATTTATTTTTCTCAGTTAGGTCAAACTGCTCCTACCAATCCATCAGCTCCAATGCGGCTTCTTCCTGTAACTCGAAAGGTCACTTCCACTTCCCAGTATTCAAATATTGATTTGTTTTTTGTCCACACTGAGCCTTTCTGGCTTTTCAAGGAGGTTGTTATACGGATCTGATCTGCACTTGGGATGGCATCTAGAAAGGAAACAAGATGTTCTAACTTTCTGTTTAGCAGTGTAAAAGAACAACAGGAATACATTCAGAGAGAGAGTCACCTGATTGCATTAAATAATATTTCTTTTTGGGATCATTTCATCGAAAAAGCAGGAGCAAAAAACCTAATCTATGGACAGTTTCCTCCATGTCACTTGTAGCATAACGTCAAGCAAAAAAGTTACATTTATGAATTAAGCAGCAGCAACTAAATTAAAGTCTGAAAAAAACCAAAACCACAGCAGAAGTTACTGCAGAGAAACTATGAGAAGGTGGAACTGTAAATGTCAACACTTTTCATAAGGGGAGACACTCAGGAAGGACGACAAGCCTTTCTGAGCACAACGGAACCCTTAACCCAAAGGGCACAGAAACTGTACAAACGTTGTTCAACCAAGTCCTATTTGCCAAGGCACACCTTGCATTTCGAGCTTTGAGATGATGAAACCCAACCGCTTTTCTGGCAGCACGGCCGAGGCCGACCTCGACCGCGGCAGCAGTGACACATCAGCACTTCCCCGCAGCGCCACGAGTCCCCTCCCCAGGGCCCGCAGCCGTCCCATCAGGAGGCCACAGGTACCTTCGCACCGCGGGTGGGAGCCTGGGTGGGCCCGGGCACTTCCCCGCCACCGCAGCATCTCCTCTGCGCCTCTCATGCCACGTGGAGCCCGAGGGCACGGCCGGCACCTCTGGCCAGCTTCGCCCGCGGCTTCTCCCCGAGACCCCGCGTCCCCCGACCGGACACTGCTGCCTCCGCCTCAGGAACGCCACTGGCCCGGCCCCGCCACCCCCGTCCGGCACTTACTGCCCGTGTGCACCCAGAACGGCACCGTGCCGTCCGCCTGCACCAGGTGCGGCCCCTTGAAGCTGTACTTGTACTCGAAGCGGCGATGCGGCGCAGCCGCCGCGCCCTCCGTGGCCTGCGCGGCGGCAAGCGCCGGGCGGCCGAGGGCGAGATAGAAGAGCAGCGAGGCGAGCGGCGCCGCCATCTTGGCAGAGCTGCGGGGCGATGCACTGGGCCAGCGGGGCGGCCCTTGATTGGACGAGCGCGGGGGGC
>VZTD01002386.1:182766-194194 GCA_013397725.1 Rhagologus leucostigma
TTTTTTTTTCTGGGAAGCCGGGCCTCCCAGGAGTCTCAGAGTCTCTCATTCAGGGCTACCTGTTTACAGCTCAGCGACCAGAAGGACCTAAACAATCCTATATTGTACGCCCAGTGCTTCCTTAAACTTAGGCCTCCACAAAGGCATGTTTTCAGACGCTGGGCAGAATAAGTTAAAGGCTGGCTTTATACTCATTAAGTGTTCTGCTTGTACTGTCTTCTAATTACACGGCAGGGCAACAATGTCTTTTTTTTGTCAATGGAGTTCTTTGGAGCAGTTAATTTGGTGCCTGTACTAAATGCCCCCAAACATTAATTAGTGTGGAAGGAACCCTAATTTCCTCGGCGGCTTTCCTCTCCATTTACTTCCCTTGTTTTCACATAGGCTTGGATGAGCCTCTATAATGAAATTACCTCATTAATGCCTTTATTCTTTCAGAGTAACTCATTCAAGATCTACCATTTAGTTTTAATTTAATGCTGTCAAAAGCAAAAGGTGCATTCATGTCTTTGATTAGTGCATTTTTTCCCTCTCTAAAGAGTGGACAGATTTAAATTATTAAGATGGCAAGTAGTGAGTTATAATTGGATACAAGCAGCACTTCAGTGAATATTAAATGCTTTGAAAGCCTGGCCTATCTGCTCTGCTGACTATTAACTGTGTCCAGTGAGTTCTTCTGTGGGGTTTGAATTAACGGCACATTAGCTACTGTGAAGCAAATGAAGTTTAATTTTGTTTATTAAAAACGTTGCAGTTGTGTTTATGAATTATGACATTTCCTTGTAGCAGAGCTCAGTTTGCCCCATTATCCTACCCTGACCTCATTGCTTGGTTAGTCCAGCTCACACCGGGGCTCATCTTGGGCTCAGCCTTGCAAAGTCTGTCTGGAGACCTACCTGGGTATGGCCGGGAGGATAAGACCTGGGAAATTCTAAATATTGTCACCTTAGCTGCGTTTAACCACCCTGAAAATTTGCTTACAGAGTAGCGGGGCACAAAGTGTATTTATGATTAATGGGGAATGCACAGGCATGGAATGAGCAGGGAGGATTTAACACGAGATCCTTGATCTCTAATTGTCTCCATCCTCCCTCCTTTTGTTCACAACTCACATCACAAACTACCTGAGATGCATCAGAGAAACATGGATGGCAGAAGACTTCTGCAACCTGCTTGGCACGTGCAGTTTAGGGCTAATTAATTAGAGTTTATTGGGTGGCTGCAGTGCTCCCAGTGGTCAAAGATCAGTCACATACTTGGGCCAGGACCTCTGCAGGGCCCTGTACTCCCAGGGCCTTTTAGTTTGGAATATCTCCAAGGATGGAGATCCCTCAACCTCTCTGGGTCCCTGTTGCAGTGGTTACCCAACTCCATAGTGATGTTTTCCTTCAGTAATTGGCAGGAAATATTATCTATTCAATATTATTATATGTTCAATGCAAGCATCAACTGTGATAGGATAACTTGAATTGATAATCTTTTATAAATAACATCTGTAATAACTTTATTATGTATTATATTCATTATAAATATCTGATATATTTAGTGCATATTACATAGGATACATATGCACTGCATTATACATCTATTATGACTGCAATCACAAGGCGCACACAGAGCAGTGCTGTTTATCTTTAGAATCTTTCCCACCTGTGCTGTAAAAGCACCTTGGGTTTGGATTAATTTCTCGTCCCAGCAGGAGCAAACCTTTGTATTTATTTGTTCCACGGTGGAGCAAGGTCAGGGGAATTTTGAAGTAATTTCTGAATGCATGGCTTTCACCACGAGCTGTGTCTCACTGCCCTCTCATGGCTGGATTATCCATGGACATCCCACTTTCATCTTCCTTAGCTTCTTGCCTGTCTGTTCTGGGCGGCATCATCTCTCTGAATTCCTGCCCCTCTCTACACAGCCAACCACCACAACCCCATCATCCCAAAGGAACTCTGGCATTAGCCTCTTCACCTCTGCCCTTTTCCAGCAGACACGGGTAGCACCAGGCTGTCAGAAATGTCATTTCCTAGGCAGTTAATCCCAGCAGAGAGGAAAAGAGTTCCTGGGAACATGAACACGACCCACATCTCCCACCTTGCTCGGCTTGGGGTCCATCCAGCACTCACAGAGAGCTTCTGGGACTGAAATTGTCCCTGCTTCCCCTGCCTGGGAAGCCCTGCCTCCAGCTCCAGCCCCCCACCTCTCACCTCCTCGGAAAGAGGAGCTGCATCCTTGCTGCATGCTCCTGGTTCCAAGCAGATCCCATCCTTTGGGCAGGGAGATGGCAAAGGCATCTCCACTGACTGTGCCAAGTGCAGGTGACAATGCCAGTGGGTCACACCCATGCTGAGGAACCTCAGGGTTCCTGTTTGCAAGGAACATCCAGCCAATCAGGGATGCTTTTCCACTGAAAGAGAACAAACAGGGGCAAGAACTAAAGAGGCTGGAGTAGCACAGCCCCCAAATCTGCCCAGTCTCCAGCTGCCACATGCTTCTGTGGCCAGACAGGACCCAAATCCACATCCAGAACAGCCTGGGGAGAGGTCCAGCTGCTCCTTTCCAGCCATGTCCGAACATCCAGTGCCAGTGCCTGTCTGTCCCTGCTCCCCTCTGCCCTGAACCACTGGCATCTGAGACATGTTGGCACCACTGCATTGACTAAATACCCACAGACACATACTGCCAGTATCAGATTTCTCTGCCCACCCAGGACACACCAGCCAGGTGTGTCCCTTTCTCCCACTCTCCCAACAGAGACCTCCTCATTCCACATCCCTTTCAGGCAACACCAACTTAGCCCTGGGCTGGGAAACAGAATCACAGAATCACAGAATCACGGAATTACCAGGTTGGAAGAGACCTTCAAGATCATCAAGTCCAACCTCTGTCCTAACACCTCAACTAAACTAAACCATGGCACTGAGTGCCACATCCAATCTCTTTTTAAACACGTCCAGGGATGGTGACTCCACCACCTCCCCAGGTAGACCATTCCAATATTTTATCACTCTTTCTGTAAAAAAGTTTCTCCTAATATCTAACCTATATTTCCCTTGGTGCAACTTAAAACTGTGTCCTCTTGTTCTGTCAGTTGTTGCCCGGAAAAAGAGACCAACCCCCACCTCACTACAACCACCTTTCAGGAAGTTGTAGAGAGTGATAAGGTCACCTCTGAGTCTCCTTTTCTCCAGGCTAAACAACCCCAGCTCTCTCAGCCGTTCCTCATAGGGCTTGTGTTCCAAGCCCCTCACCAGCCTTGTTGCCCTCCTCTGGACACGCTCAAGTGTCTCCACGTCCTTCCTGAGCTGAGGGGCCCAGAAACAAAAGACAAAAAACATTCAGAAAATCATCCCTGCCTTGAGGGTGTCCAGGCCTGGGAGAAAGCCCTTCCCACCACCCTCTTGGCCTTTTCCTAGTCCGAGTAACTGAGGAAATACACATCCAACCGTGGAGCAGACAGGCTGGAATGTTGTCTGCACACCAAACACCACAGCTCGGAGCACCAGCAGCTTGGAGATGTTCTGGATTGCACTTTACAGCCTCAGTCAATGCCACATGGGAAAGCCAAGTGATTTTTCCTTTGCTGAGAGAGAAAAAAAAACCAGCAAGGACTGTCCCAGCTGACCTGGCCCTCGTGGGCAGCTGCATCACTGAACAGGATCATCCATCATGTCTCACTCTGCTGTAGGAAAATACTGCAAACCCTGGGTCTGGGGTTTAAAAGCTCCTTTTAGATCACCAAAAAAAGGTCTCTGGCTAGGACAATTCACTGAATTCACTGGTACATACCTGCCCGGAACAGGCTTGAGGGGTGGTATTAAGTCCATTATTCCCAAGGTTTGAATGATTCTGGCATTATTCCCTCATGTCCCTGGGTGTGCCAGAAACCCCAGAACTCCAGAAGCTGCAGCCACCTGCAGGCAGGTGTTTTTCCTTCCCAGCTTTTTGGGAGTGTGGGTGAAAGTCCTGAAACAGGGGGTTTTTTTGAACACTTAAATATATAGATTTTAAATAAAAGCTAGCTTTGCTGAAATTAACTAGAATAGAGAAAAGACACAAAAGTTAGCTGGAGTTAATTAAAAAAATTAATGATTAGTCAAGGAAGTTAAGTACAGAATAGGCTTTGATTATCTGATGTTTGTTCAGCTGTGCCTATAATAGGTAATTAATAATCTTTGAAGGAGAAATTCAAAGGAAGGCCTAGACAGGTATTAATTCTTCCATCTGCAACTCATTCGAAAGTAGTAAAGGAGGGAACTGGGAGTCTTCCAAGGTCAAATGTATTGTCAAAAAACAGAGAGTCAAAAAGGTCAAAGTGAGGAAGACAAGCCTTTACTTCATCAGAACTGCCCACCCCTCACTTTTTTGACCACCAACTCAATTTATTGCAAGAATTGCGCATGCTTAATGACCTTTTGCTAATTTCCATACGAAGCGGGGAATGGGAGATGTCTATGCTATGAATATGCATTTGTATTTTAAATATGTGTTATTGCTGTAGATAAATAGGTTCTGTATTGTATTGTAACCTCGAAGCTGTATGTTTGGGAAAGATCCCTGCAGCTTCCCGGCGCTGATTAAACATACACTTTCTAACCCTAACGAGTTAGAGAGTCTTTGTTGGTCTCAGGTGGATATTGATATTAGACCTATATCCGTATTTTAATAAATCAGTCCCCTTCCCTGTCTGGCTCTGGGAGTTGTCCCTGCCACAGAGCCCACACTGATCTTTGGTCTTGCTGGAGCCAATTCCCTTGTCATGGCCCACTTCCCGCAGAAAAATGGGAAAGATTGGGTATTAGGAGGGAATTCTTCCATGCAACTGGCTGAGGCCCTTGTACAGGTTGCCCAGAGAAGCTGTGGCTGCCTCATCCTTGGAAATATTCCAGGAAAGGTTGCATGGGGCTGGAGCAACCTGGGATAGTGGAAGGTGTTCCTGCCCATGGCAGGGGGTGGGACTGGAAGATCCATAAGGTCCCTTCCCCCTCAAACCATTCCGCGATTCCAGGATAATTCTATGATCTTTCCCTGCATTTATTTTGTGTCATTTCATTTCAAATTCAAATTCCCAAATTTAGATGATTTATTAAAGGAATAATTTTTAAATTATTCCAGGAATAAAAAGGGGTGGGTCAAACATACAAGGATCATTCCTACAGCCATCAGATCAGTATTCATTGGAAGCCTATTCCCTCATCTCTGTACCTTTTTGTCTTTCCTGGAAAACTTTATGATCCCTCAGTTCCTCTGAGAGATCTTCTGGGATTACTGGAATGTTTTATCTGTCAGAGAGCCAGGGGGGTCTACAACACTTGTTCCTCTGCATCTTTATCCTTTAACCAGCTTTCCCCCAGAACGGTGTTGCGGGGAAGTTCAGAATCACTCAAAATGGATCAGGTTCACCTTTTTTCCTCACTGTTTTGCAACTGCTTCCAAATTCTTGGAATTACCCTCAAACAAGGCCTAGAAAACTACTGTGAAAACATCAGTCAGAGGAACATCTTGAAAAGAGAAAACCACATCCAGTGGCAGCCAAAACAATCCCATTGCTATTCTTACTTGGTCTCCAGGTGCTCCTGTCACTGAAACTGCGGGAAAAACAAAAACCCTCCAACAACATTTTTAATGTTAGAGAGTCAAGGCATTACTTTATTTTCTGGTCAGGATGTTGTTCTGGCCAGGATGTGCCACAGAAATCATCTTATCCACACATAGCCTGGGTGTGCAGAGAGAATCATTCCATGATACGTGACATTTACTAGATTTTCAGATCTTTTATACAGTCAAAATTCATAGAAATGAATTGGGTCAGTGTTCATTGGTCTCAAGTTCTGTAGTTCTTAGTATTTGGTCTCCTATTGGATCCGGATTTCTTTTTTTCTGATGTTAATTAGATCTTCATTACTTGATTTTCTTATCAGTCTTTCCCGGAGGAGATGTCTCCAACTCTGCCAGAGGCACAGTCTGGGGTAGATGTTCGTAGATGGCCGCTGATGTTGTGTTGATGTTCCGTCGATGGCCTTATCTCTTTGGGGCTACTCCCAGCTTGTTGAGATGTTAAGTTCATCAGGCCTCACCTAGAGGAACAATGCCCTGGAAAGAAACTTCAGTTCCTTTCCCCCTGGGCAAAGGCAAAAAAAACGTTTGACTAAAGTTATACAAAAATTTTTAAACTGGTATATTTTCGAACACTCCTGCCAGCATTCCCAATAGCCATTGCCATTCCATGAGGGTGAGGAGACACTTTTGGACGTGTTCTTTGCCGTGGGATGGGACAACAGAGTCTAGAGGGTCTTTGTGTCCCTTCCAAGCCACCCCATGATTCTATGGTATGATCAGCACCTATCCCAATTCCATTCCAGAAAGCCCAATTCCATTCCCCCCATTAACCCAGAATTTCCCCCTCCTTTCTTTGCTCCCCATCAGGGATGTGTTGCCAAGTGCCACAGGCTTGGGATGCCTCAGCATTCCCTGGGGATGCTGTTCAAGGCTGACCTTGTGGCCTCAGTGCTCCAAAATGCCCAGTTGGCCGCATGCCAGTCGAGAATGTCTCGAACAGCAGTGTGGGGTGTTCCCTCTGCCATCCCACCACTGGGACAGCTCGCAGAGAGTGTAACCAACTTGCTGGGTTTGGAATTCCTGGCTTAAAAAGCAGGTGGTGGAATATCCTCTCTTGGGAATATCCAGAACACCAGGAGGCTCCCTGGAAGCCACGGGTCAGGAGCAGAGTCAGATGAACAATACTGAACTGGTTTTCAGGGGATGCATCCACAGCCTGTGGTTGCAACAACTCCAAAGCTGTTCCTTCCCCTTGCGACAGCCAGGGAAAACATCCCCATCACGGATTTTTAAAAGGAAAAACCTCAAAGCTCCAGGCTACTTGGCTCCTCCCAAATCCAGGCCAGCCTTCCAACAGGCTTGAAGGACAAAACAACAGGAAAGACCATCTCAGGGCACACACCACAAGCTGGGCATCACATTCCTCACTGGAACTGGGCTGTTCCCACATCTCTGTGACAGTCAGGAGCATCCCCATTTCCTCACTCTTCCATTCAAGAGAAAGAGACAACAGAGCCATTCAACACCCAGTGTGTAACCCCAACAACCCAGGGAAAACCACCTCACTCTGGGAAGAAGCGTAATGCCCAGTTCTGGAAAAAACCAAAGAGCAGTACTGGAAACCTTTCCAGGCATGGAGCCTCCCAGCTCCAGAAATGCAGCTCAAAGGCTTCTTCCAATGGCAACCCCAATCTTGCCTGGGACTGGGCTCAGGGAGAAAACCCCACCCGTTCCACCAGCCTGGCACAGAGCATATTCCATGGACACCCCAGGAAAGTGTCCCTGACCACGGCAGGGTCCTTTCCAACACAGATCGTTCCAGGAGTTTAAGGCAGATTTGAGCCACTTCTCAACTTGCAGTTCCTTGCCAAGCCTCATCTTCTGGGCTGCCTTTCCCACACCTTGCTGGGAAGGGAAGCAGTGGCTGCTCCCCCTAAACACACCCACTGCCAATTGCTGTGCCCTGCCCAAAACCTACCAGATGACACAAGTGGTTGATCCACTGTCTTGTCTGTTTTCCATAGTCCAGCACTTCAGTGACTCCAGAGTCAGACAATCAGGATCGATCCTAGGTTACAGGTACTGGCACAAAACAGCTGCTGTGCTGGAAGGGGCAATTTTAATGGCTCCTCTCCCCTTAACTGGGAATTCAGTGCTGCCAAGAGCCCAGCAATGATCATGGATGTAAGCCTTCCTATGGATTGATCCCCAGCACTCACTACCAAGTGCTGCTCGAGCATCTCTCCAGGGAAAAAAGCTGTGCCCAGGGCAGAGGGGTCCCTGCCCATTTCCCCAGGTTGGATGGAGATCTGCTCCTGACAGGCTGGATCTCAGGAGAACTTAAGGAATTTGCTGAAAGCTTCTAAACAGGGACTTGTTTCCAAGTCTAAGGCAGCTCAAATCCTATGGCTCTGTCCTGGGTTGCAATGTATTCTATTACCATCTTCATGAGCTGTTGAAACCAGGTGTAGCAATGTTCCTTGCCTCGTCCTTCCAGACTATCTCCTGTTAATGGGCCCATCAATGCCTTGCCTCATGACTCACCATCCCATTGTGAGATGCTCCGCCCAGGGGGAAGGAGCCAAGCATTCCCACCTGGATAGAATCTAAAGTTTGGAAAAGCACAGGAAGCCTTTTCCACTGGATTCCCAGAGGAAGACCAGACCCTTCTACACCACCACTGGACCTTCAGAGGAAGACCAGACCCTTCTACAGAATCACTGCTTCAACCATCACTCCAGGAGGACTGCTGCCACCATTTAATCAGACTGCTACCAACCTCCTGACCATCAAGGGGTCAGGTTGTATTCTGACTCTGTCAGTGGGTTGTTCTTTTTTGTACTATTCCATTTATTTTATTTTTCCTAATAAGTTGTATTTCTGACTTGGAGTCTCTCACTAGCTTGCTTTCAAAGTAGCACAGGCTTGCTGCAAAAATGTGTCTGTGTGAGAAAATCTGCCTTTAACTCAGTTTCAGGGAAGAGTTGCCTGAGATTTCAGTTCAAATTTAAACCAGTCTGTGATACATCAGACAGAAAAAACTACTGAATAGCTCCTTGATAGCATGTGCAGTTCGAAACTGGGAATACATGTCTGGGACCGAATGTGCAGTCCAGATTTGGGAAAACGCATGCGGCACAATATGCTCTACCCAATATGAGGACAAATTGTCTGGGACCAAACGCACAGTCCGGATCTGGGAAATGTAGAATTGAGAAAAATAATCCAGGGTTGAACGTACAGTACAGATTTGGGAAAAGGCATCCAGGATTGCCCGTGCAGTCAGGAATTGGTAAAACATGTCCAGGACTGCATGAGCAGTCTGGATTTGGGAAAATGTGTTCTGACTGTCCAGAACGGGAAAACGCGTTCACGAGTGGACACGCAATCCAGAATGGGTAAAAAGTCATCCATGACCAAATGTATAGTCCAATTCCTGGAAAATGTGCCCAGCATTGCATGCAAAGTCCGGAATCAAGAAAACAGATTGGGGATTGCACAAGGCAGTCTGGATTTGGAAAGACGCCTCTGAGGCCGCACACGCAGTCCAGAATGGCGAAAAATCATCCATGACCAAACATACAGTCCAGATGCAGGAAACTGGAATGGGTGTCCTGGACTGCATGTGCAGCCCGGATTTGGGAGACGTGGCCGTGACCGAACGCGCAGTCCAGAGCAGGGAGAAAGTGTCTGAGACTGCTAGTGCAGTCCGGATTTGGGAAGAGACATCCAGGACTGCACGTGCAGTCCAGAATTGGGAAACATCGTCCATGACCAAATGTACAGTCTGGATCTGGGAAAACGGTTCCAAATTGTGCGCACAGTCTGGAAACAGGAACATGTGTCCAGGACTGTACATGCAGTTTGGATTTGGGAAGACACGTCCACAACTGCATGCGCAGTCCCTGATTGGTGAGAAATTGTCCATGACCGAACGTACAGTCCGGATTTGGGAAGAGACATCCAGGACCAAATGCACAGTCCAGAATGGGGAAAAATCGTCCTTGACAGAATGCACAGTCCAGATCTGGGAAAATGGTTCCTGGTTGTGCGCACAGTCCCGAATTGGAAACGTGTCTGGGACTGCATGTGCAGTCCAGATTTGGGAAGACCTGTCCACAACCACATGCAGAGTCCAGAATGGCAAAAAATCATCCATGACTGACCGTACAGTCTAGATCTGGTTAAATGGTTCCAGGTTGTGCACATAATCCGGATTCGGGAACATGTGTCCGGGACTGGATGTGCAGTCCAGATTTGGGAAGAGACGTCCAGGACCACATGCAGTCTTGAATGGGGAAAATCATCCATGACGGAATGTACAATCCAGATCCGGGAAAACGGATCTGATGTTGCAGGCACAGTCCAGAATGGGGAACACGTGTCCGGGACTGCAATATGCAGTCTGGATTTGAGAAACATGTCCAGGACCGAACATGCAGTCTGGAACAGGGAAGAGGTGTCCGAGAGGGCACGTGCAATCTGGATTTGGGAAAAGATGTCCAGGACCACACGTGCAGCCTGGAATGGAGGAAATACTGTAGGTGATTGCTTATGATCAGTGGGAAATTTTCTTGGGGATTATTAACCTCAGACATGTGGAATTTTGGAGGTGGAATCCCCCAGTTTCAGCCTTGGGTACCTGGAGAAGACGCGTCCTTATCCATAGAAAGGAAAGCCCGGTGCTCCAGTGTGTCAGGTGCAGAAAATGAGCTGTCCAGGGAATGACAGCTGGACATTCCCTGGAATGAGCAGCAAATCCTTTCTGCTCCTGCCCTCACACTTGGACTGGCAATAGCACCCGGTGTGAACACTTAGGAGGATGAGAGGGCAGAGCAGCCCCAGGTGTGAGCTGTGACGGTGAGGAGAGGGCGGCTTCTTCCGGGGGCTGCTTTAGGAGGGGTTTCCTCAGCTCACTTTTGTATGGAGATGCTGGAGGAGAGGGGCTTATGGTGGGCTCCTGGGGGTCTCTCATGGAGCGACGGTGAGAGCATCTCATAGGGTCTGGGGGAGCACCTGGATGTACTCGGATGTGGAGCATTGCTTAAGGCAGGTGCCGAGGGAAGAGAGGAAGAACCTTTGTGCCAGGCAGCAGCAGGTGAGCCAGTGTGTGGATTGGCAGGGGGGATTTTTCTCCTTTCCCCTTTTTCCTTTTGATTTCATCTTGCCAGGCCCCCCACCCCCCCAGTGCCCCCAGAAAAAATGGGAGTTACGAGGACAAAAGGGGTGTAAACTGAGGGAAGAAACTCCTCTTCCGTTATTGTCTGTGTTTAAACTGGGGGGGGGAATCCCCCTTCACCTGTGATTTTAAAGGTACTGAATGAAGGAAAACCTGTTTTTCCATGGTGTTAGAGGTATCGGTTGACCGGGAATCTCCGTGTTCAATTTTAAATGGAAGGGGAAAGCACGGATGTTGCCATTTTATGGGTTTGAATTGAGGGTAACACACCTTCCACCCATTTTCATCATCCTAAGGTTTAAATTGAGGGGGAAGCCCTGTTGTCCCTGCTTTTTAAGGGTTTTAATTGAGGAAAAAAATTTCTGTTTCCCCATCATTTGAAACATTTAATTTGAGGAAAACCTCTCTCTGTGATATTTTAGGGGATTAAATTGAAGGGGAGAACCCATTTATTTGCCATTGTATTGTTTTAAACTGAGCAATTAAACCCCCTGTTGCCTCAGTTTCAGGGGTTAAAATAAAGGAAACCATCTTTTCCAGCATTTGAAGGGTTTAAATCGGGGTGTGCCGCTGCATTTGAGGGCGCTTCTGCCCGTGCCCCGGCACCGAATGTCTTGCACGGGAGCACTCCTGGCCTCTGCGGAATTTCTGCGGTGGAACGGGAATTTCGCGGCTGGGCTGCCGACAGGGAGTGAC
>VZTD01002387.1:0-14877 GCA_013397725.1 Rhagologus leucostigma
CATACCACTTCGCTGCTTTGGACAGATCAGGAGAATTTTTTTGAACACATCAGGAGAACTTTCTCCCTGAGGCCCGGGGGGTGGGCCCACGCCCTCACCGACCAGCTCCGAGGAGGAGAGAGACCACACCTACAGAAGGGCTCTGAAATCTTCCCAGGTTTCTCTCTATAGCGAGAGATTTCATTTCATTATTCAGCATCATTATCCTTTTCCTGTGTGTTTGTTAAAATAAATAGTTTTTATCTCTTTCACTTTCCTTCGAGGAAAAATTTCCTTTTTTCCCTAACTCTGTGGGGGGGAAGGGTGGTTGTAACCTGGTTTTCTCTCAGGGGCTATATTACTAGATTTTGGCCAAACCGGCACAGATACTTATTGGCAGGATAGGGGATACACATGATACAGTCACCCCAAGACACACTTTTTGAATAGTGCATGGAATTTAAAATTAAAACCAGTAAAATTACAAACTTCTTACACCTTCCTCTTTCCTCTGATATTCAAAGTTACATATGTCAAATCTCTATGTTTCATACAAATCTCTCAGACACTCTCAGAAAAAGTTTTTATTTCAGACTAAGATATGGTTTATATAGAACATTAATACTAGTGAAGGTTCTTCGGGGGATTAGGTGGAACACCTTCTCATTGCATTTGCGTGCACAATACATTTTATCCAAACTGAGGAATTCATCCTAGGTGTGTTACATCCATAATTCTTACTGCACCAGGCCTCACGATTCTGTGAAAATGATCCTGTGGACCTTGAACATGGCTCATGTGAAACAGATGAGAGGTTGTGATGAAGAAGTTGAGGGAGAGAATAAGGAGCATATGGCCCAGTACAGACACCAGAAACTACTTTTTCATATGATCCACAGCCTGACAAATTGTTTAGCTCCATTTAAAGGCTTTGTTTGACAAACAGGGCTGAAACAGATCTTCAAAATATCCTGTAGATCAAAATCTCTTTAAGCAAATTACCCTGGCCAGTCATCTTGCTTCTGATGATTCACACTTCACCCCAACTGATCAGGCCAAACGATGTTGTTGCAAAAGTATTGTGAAAAAGGTAGGCACATATTCACAGACTCAGGGGAAAATCCCCTTGGATGATGATTCCTCAGGAAAGTGTACCCTTACCTACTGTGTGATATCTAAGTTGGTGGGTTCACCATCTTTCAGCACCACTTTAGAAAATAAATGTTTGATCCATAAAAAATATTTCATATGTCCTGTCTATCTGCTTCATTTCAGCCAATGAATAGGCTATGTTCCATTAGCAAAGTTTTTATAGTCATATGTTTCTTTAAACTGTGATAATTCTTTATTTTTTTCTAAATCCAGCCACTGTCTACCCATAATTTTCAGATGTCCATGGCAGGGCTGTAATTAAGTTTCACTTTCACTGAGTAAAAAAATATCATTCTCGTTATACTTTTATTAAATTACTGACATCTGACATCAGTCTGAGATCTGAAAAACAAACTTAATTTGCTATTTGCCAAGTATCTTCTATGTGACACAAATTCTACTTGATAAATCACACCCGCACATTGCCATATGATACTACTAGTAATGTCTTCACAACCTTTTCTTCATTGTTAGTTATTTTGGTGAAGTGAATGATTAGAACATAAGCAATGGCATTTGTTCAAGATGTGCCAGAAAGAGCTGCAGTCTGGATGCTTCATTGCTGCCCACGTTAGCACTGTGCTGTAAAAAAGATACATTACTAGGAAAAGTGTTACTTTTAGTCTAAAATTGTAAATGATATTCGGAATACCCTGTTAAATGACAAGATGCTATTTTAAAATATGGCATCTTAAGGGAAAAAGTCAGCTTTAAAGAGGTTTTGAGATGGTTGTTTTCTGGGGGAAAAAAAATATTGGAGGCATCCTAAGATCATTAGCAATTTTCAGGATTGGTTCAAAACACAGTTCCTTCATATAGGAAGAAAAGAGGGCCATAAATGCAACTCATTTTAAAATGGACCTATACATGTTTCTGGGTGGGATTACTGGACATAATTTCTTGTAAAATTGAGGGACTGCAGTTAGCTCTCTAATATTTTCCTTGCCTGAAGTTCATCTGCATTTGCTCCTATATCCAGAGTCTCAATTTATTAGTGATGGTATAGTCCATCTGTGCATTAGAATATGCAACTAGAGCATGTGTCTCCCACTTTCTAGTTAAAATTGGCTGGAACTGAATTGGTATTTACAGTCACTTATATTACAATATTCTTATTTTGACAAGTTTTCTTTAGACAATCTTTCAGCAGCAATAGCAAGTAGTAAGTACAACTTGCAGCAGGGAAAGCCTTGTGAGAACACAAGGCCTTGTGAGCTACACTCTTCTGCTTTCTCAAGTTTCCTGTAGTTAAATCAATGGCAAAAGGCTTTTCATAGTAATACTACTGTCTTGTAGAAATACTTGATATAAACCTACCTTTGATAAAATTACTAATGGGCTACTTTTCCACAAGGCAGAAAATTTTTGTTTTAATAATATGTTTTTAATAAGTTGGAAACGTGAACTTATGCACCAGTCATGTGGAATGTATGACTATTTCTAATAAGTTTCACAATCTAATTTAGAAAGTGTTCACTCTATGTGACTTAAAAATAAGTATTCTAGGCATCTTCATTATATTGATGTAAAACTTTGTGCTGGTTTGAAAACAAACCAATGGGAGATCACAAGTCAAGATTGAAATTAAAAATAAGTGAAATAATACAAGGAAAAGCACTGACAAAGTCAGATACAACCTGACACCCTGTTAGGGTGGTGGTAGCAGTCCAACTGAAGTAGTTCAGTTCAAGCGGTGATCTTGTGAAGGTCTGGTCTCCAGCTGAAGGTCCAGTGGTAGCTCTTGCCCTCTGGTAACCCAGTAGACAGGGCTAGCTCAGGCACTTCCAAGGCCAGGTTATATCCAGGTGGGAACACCTGGCTCCTCCCTCCTGGGCAGAGCATCCCACAATGGGATGAGATAAGTCTATGAGTCATGTGGTGGGTCCTTGATGGCCCATTGTCTGTCATCCGGGGGTGGGTCATTAGCAGGTGATAACAGCTAACGGCCCACAGCTGGTGGTAATAGAATACTTAAAAACATCTATATTGCAACCTAGGACAAACTTTTTCCTACCATTCTGTTATTTTTTAAAATAAACTAATTTTTACCAATAGAAATATTTTTCCATGACAGCTATGGAAAATACCTCTGTTTACTCAATATTGCAGCATCAGTATATTGTTTATAACTATTTCAACTTGGTCCCAAACATTTCTGACAGCTAGACAGCAGAAGTTAGCAACAATGAATGGGAATAACTTCTGAAAAATTTCGGTAGGTTTGCCAGGAAAGGCTTCCTTTCTGCAACTGCAAATCTTCCCTGAGATATTGTCTGGTTAACAGTTGCATAAAAAGAGTATTTTTGCACAAACCTTGAGGCAAATTTTGTCTCAACTTTACCAGTGAATGCGAAGAGGGTAAAGATGGTGCTTCACACCCCTCTGTGCACTTTCTCTACCAAGAGGGGTGTGACCTCAGATATAAATTTTTCATCTCTCTTCACAGCACAATGCACATCATCACTTCAAGCATCTTTTTCTGGGACTTATGGAAGCTTAGTACTAAGAGGCTCTCTTGCTTGCTAAAGTGTGTTCAGCAAAAAAATTTGTACCATTAGCAAATTTGAACATGACTACAATAGAGTCAATTCAAATGCTGGTAGTGCAATACTCTACCCCAGTAGTAACATGCCACCATTAGAAGACTGTAAAAATATTTGTGTACATGCCCAAGTTCTGGGTTGTTTAAAGTCTTCACTCTAAATATATTTTACATTTTGGACATATGAAAAAAAAATCATACTGGAAATGAGCATCTTTCCGTGGCTCAGGGCAATGTGAACTGCATTTCTTCATGACTCTAATTCATTGGATTTCAGGGAAATTGACACCATCTCCTTTCCCATAGGTTTTCTATGAAACTAAGGAGTGGTATATAACTTTAAACACTGAAGATATGATTTTGTACTTCACAAGTTGATGGGAATTTTGCTATTGGTTTCAACAGCAATCCATGTATCAATTCTTCCCCTGACCCAACAGCTTTGCCTCCTTGGCAATTCAGCTCCTGGTTTTGGCAGAGTAGGGAATACTTTGTGTTCTTGGGTTTTTTGAGGTTAAGTATATAGGTTTTCTAACTGCTTTGTGCTTGAGAACAAATCATACATGACATATTATCACAATCCTTATTTATGGCACATTTTCCATTGCAAGTATTTACAGATTGTATAGGAAAAGACAATAGCTTCAAAGCCTTGTATAATTTGGTCTTTCCTGCCAAATGGGCCCTCAGAGAAGAACCCCTCAATTGATTCTTCTTGTATTCTACTCCCTTCCTTTCAAAGCACTCAAGACACGTTTTTGCCTTGTCAGCCATCAGTTGCATCAGGGCAGTGGGAGAACTTTATTTTACTGAGAACACTCAGTATGGTCCAGGAATGTAAATCTGTAAACTGCAAGCTTGGGTAATACATTAGGTGTCAAGAGCCATGCTAAGACACAGTTCCAGGACAGCCATACAGATCATTATCGACACGCTGAATCTCACTCGGAAGTATGTGAGAGGATTACATCATTTTGATTTGATTTTTGTTCCAGGAGAAGAAAGTAACACCATGCAGCAGCTGTTGTTTCTCATGTGGAAGCTCAGAATAAGACCGTGCAGTCTTCATTCTGACAATGTTCCAGCCAAAGTTGCAGGTAACTGTAGCAAGAACTAGATCTGAAATGTTTAAGCAGATCAAGGAAAAAAGGAGAAGCTTATTCATCTGTAGAAGATTTTGAAATTGTAGGGTAGAGAGTGTAGTGCATATTTTATATGATGGGCTCACTGCTCTGGCACTGAACCCAAGCAGAAACAGATTCTGTAAAAAAAACCACAAACACACAGGTATTTAAATACATTATTAGTAGGTAGTTGTCCTTTTGTGCTAAATGCCACTGGGTCCAAGAGCAGCAGAGTTTTTCCAGAAAGCCTGTTTTAAGTCTTCCAACTTGCAGCTCTAGTCCAGGCAATCCCTGTAAGTAAGGAAAAAGAATCCTAGGATGTCTGTGTGATGGGAAACAATTCCATGAATGATGTATATGTTATAGACTCTCCATTTGGGGTACCTTGGAAAGCACCTTCAAATTGCCCACGTCTTAAAAAAAAAAAAAAAAAAGATAATCTCAACAAGAGGAGTCAGTGAAATTTTGCTTCATTTTTCCCTTTTTATCTCACAGAGATTAAATCTCACCTACGTTCCACTCAAACACAGTGCCAAACAGGAAATTTCAAAAAACAGAAAACCATTTTAATTTTGATGGAAGAAATAAACCGAATTTTTAAATTCACCATTTTTATTTCCCAGTAAATGTTGTTGAATGTCTAACAGGAAAGGAGAAAGCAAAAAGTCTGAGAAAATCCTGAAAAATAAATTTATTGCCAAGACAAGTGTATTGAATTACCACTGTTACACGAAATAATCAGAGGGAAAAATATAATTGGGAAGAACTGCACATTGTTCTGGAAAGCACTTCCAGCAGCAGTCTTACAGACATCAGTTGCTGGTATCAGTTTTAATAGTTGGGGCTTTTTAAAATTTTGTATAAGATAAGAATATTTTTGCACCTTTATGTTTTCTTAATATAAGTGTATATATGGCCTTTTTTAATACATATGCTATAAGACACTGTGAAAGTAATTAGCTATAAATATAAATGCAAAAGCTTATCTCTATTTAGAATAAAATAAATCTAACGTGATATAATAAGAAGAAAACAGCAGTTTTCTTCTTCTGATAAAAAAAAGAAGGAAATTGTAGAGTGCAGGCGTATTATTTCACTTCCTGAAAAATGGAGTAGGTTTGCTATGGCCAGTGGTTTTCATTAGGAAGGAAGAAATTCCTTTTGAAAAAAACTTCAAATTGAATTCACATGAATGCTGTGATGTTTAATTTCACCAATCATGAATAGAAATTCTCATCACTTGATATGGAAACCATGCTGGTAGTGGAGATAAGGATACCTGGGCCATGCATCAGGAACGTGAAAAAGCATTAGCTGGCAGGTAAGACTGTGCTCCTGTACTAGTGAGAAGAGAGTGCAACAAGGACATTTTCCTTTAAGAGTCTTCAGGATTAACAGCAGAATAAATTTTTTCATGTGAAGAATTTATGAATATAATTAACCTTTAAAATAACATTGTTTTCAAAAACCTGTTTACAGTATGTCTTATAATGATAGACAGTTATTACAGATAGAAAAATAAAAGCATTTTTTTCAAACTGTTGTGCACTCTAAAACAATCTACAATAAAAATAGTATTTTTTCATGTTGGAAATTATGTTAATTACAATAATGCCTTGTAGCCCACTTGGCACTTTAGTCTCTTGTTTAGCATAGTTTTATATTCATCTAACAAGTTTCACGTTGACTGTTTTTCAACCTTAATTAATGGTGCCTTTGTACTTATGCTGCATCCATGGAGAATTTCTTGGGTTTTATTTTGTACTTGATCCTAAATGGCAGGTTCTGTATTCTGCCATCTGTCCACCTTTCCTGCTTGATGCAGCTTCTAAGAGGTATTTTCAGATTTGAGGACTACCTTCAAGAATGATGTTAAATACATGCATTTTACTTCTTGATTAATGCAAAACTATTTTTCCTTTACAGCACAACAATAATAGGAAAATAATGATGGTAGAGTCAATTCTCCTACTCATACACAGAAAACTATTATCATCATTAGAAACCAAGCAAGTCATATTTATTGCACATACAGTACCACTACTAATGCAAATTACCCTCTAAATTCAAAAGGAATCTGTATCAGAGAAGTGGATTGAATTTTTATATTGATATTTTGCTTACAACAGAAAACTAATTATTTTGACAGCCAACTCATAATTCCAACCTAACTTTCAACTACTGCTTTCAAACAGTTGAAACACGTCAGTTTATAAGCCTGTGCAGTACAGTACTCAATATAAGATCAGGTCATACACATTAAAAAGATAAAAAAAAGCATCAAAGGACAGATTCATTCACATCTGCAAGTCCTCAAGAATATACAGGCTCAAATGTCTCCAGAAAATTAGGCTGGTGGCACAAATTTTCTACATTTGCATCAGCAGGGTCAGCTGATATCTTTATAGGATGCAATCTTGCTTACATCACCCTCCAGAGCAATCTCCTGCACCCTTGCGCAATACACCTTCTGCTCTGTTCCTTGGACTTCACATTTGCATATCTACAGAGTCCTGCAAACTGAGTCAAAGTGTAGATAATAGTTTTCTGAGATTTAGAAACGCCGTGTTAAGTTTATTTATTTAATCTCTAAGCATACTGTAACTTTCTGAAGTTAAATATGTGGAGTATGTCGTGTATTTTGCATATTATTTCTCCTTCACATTAAAACTTCTCACAGAGCCCTGTGACACCTCACTGCGAAAATATAATAGCTGAAAAGAGTGGTATGGGTAAGTTAGAATAGCCGGAAAACTGTGTAAACAATCTAAAAATAGAGCCTTGAATTTCTGAATCAATTCTGAATATAATGAATTCTGAATATAATTACGCTATGTAAGGTCAAAATATAATATTTAAAATATTTTCATATAATAATGAGCATGAGGAAGACAGAATCCAGATAGGTATTTTTTTTGAAACAGTTCCAGGAAAAAACATAGTCTTAACTTGAAAGTATAGCATTAAATATTTTTATACAACCTGAGTTCTCATTACTTAATAATATGATTTCTATAAATGAATTGGAAAACAGGAAATAAACTAAGAAAAAGATTCAAGGTGTAAAAAATATGAGTTTGTCTTACTGTTTAAAATTTTCCTTCTATTCCAGATAAAAAAAAATTAGGTGGCTAAATGGTCACACATTATTTTAAAAAGCATCTGGATAAAAAAGTACATACATTTCCGTAGGACTTGGATGTCAGGTATTTCTGAAAACCTATATTTGACTTCTTTCCAGCCCTGATTCAGTCCACTTAAACCCAGCTGTATTTCAGATGCTCAGTGAAACTGTACATATAATGCATATAGTTTACATAAAATCTAGAGAAAAAGCTAGATAAATTTGAAGATCTTTTTCATGGCATTTTAAATGGCATTTAAGTTCCTTGTACCAACACACAGATGCGATTTCTGCCACCTTCTTAAGGCCACTTCCTCCTTCTGGTGATCCCCAGTCAGCAGTAGGATTGTCCAATTGCCTGTAATTACTGTGTGCTATAGCTGCACACTGAGGGGTTCTGTGTGACAGAACCACGTGAGCCATATTAATGTCACCCTATTGGTGTAAACTGAGATACCTCAGCTGGCTGACAGCTGGACCTAAAGGCACAAGATTGTGCACTGATTTCATAATATGAATTAGGTGCTAAAAAGGAAGCTGTAGAATTTAAATACTTCTGCTTCCAGCTTAAGCAACACTAAATCTCGGTCTTTATCTGAAAAACTACGTGAATTAACCCATTCAGCATTCATAGGCCAATAAAAAATGTGAATAATACACCAAGGACTGTCAAAAGAGCAACAACTGCAATAATTAACTTATAAAAATAATTCATGTGAAGAAATCAGGAAGAAGGACTAATCATGCAAATATCCTACCCTGAGTATCATTCTGTTTATTTATACATGTTTCTTATTATATTCCTGTGTATTGCATTGGACATGTGTGCTTGTGATGACACAAATACTTGCAAACCTTACCAGATAAAACATGTGTTCTCTTCAAACAGCAAAACATTTATTTATGGCTGGATTTGCTAATTACACTTGGACTCAATGTTCTTAAAGGTCTTTTCCAACGTAAGTGATTCTATAATTCTCTGAGTCGCACATCCTGCTCTATTGAGATATGCCATCAGACTACGCTAAGACAAATTTTTGGAACTGCTAATTAAATTTTACAACCACGGTAAAGCTGAGGAGAGAACACAGATCACTACAGTTACCTTGTGGCATGCCAATACTTCCTTTTAATCATGATGCTTTTCATTTTTAAATCCATGACGTCAGAGGCACTAATTAAATATCCTTTGGGCAGGAAGGAAGACTTCTCATTTTACTGATGGGTAAGCTGAAATGCAAAGCAGTTAATTTAAAGTGAAAAAGTAATAAAGTCAGTACTAAAACTCACCACAGTTTTGTTTACTACCCTAAATCCTTACTATCCCAAAACACAGTAACAGCTATAAAAAATTGTGGCTACTTACTTTTTTCCTCTACCTACCTGGCAGGGTAAAGGATAGATGATTCCAAACAGTGGTAATCCACAGTAAAGCATCCTTGACATCATGTTCAGGTTTTGCATAGTGAGCTCTTCATCTGATAAAGTTATTCTATTGCAATGGTTTGGGGAGTATCTTAGAAGGCTGGGTGTTGTTTGGTTTTAAACCATCTTGACAATTCAGGTATTCAGTAGCAATGACAAAGTTTAAAATAAGATATGCATTGATTTTCGTATATGACAGACATACTTCTACAACACAGAAGGCTGACCTAACACTTTACTACGTATGGCTGAAGTGGCATCCTGTTCCCCATAGGTTTTTCTATTTATTTTTAACTGCTTTCTATCAGATAAGTGAGCTAAACTAGCTCAAAAAGGAATCAGATAAGTGCCACATCTTTCAAACAAAAAAAGAGATGCAAAATTGTGATTTGTAAGTGACTTCTCTCTGATATGTTCTTTCAACCTGAAATTGGTTCTAGTAGGTATAAACACACTGGTAGGTAAAAGTAGACTATAAAAGATAACATTCAGAATGTATTTCCCCTAACTTTCCATTAAAGCAAGTGAAGAAAGCAGATAATATGCTATGTGAATTGAAAACAATCCGTCCTTATTTGAAGCAACTGAGAAAGTCACACAAAGAAATACAGTTCAGAGAGATGAAAGGGTCACATATGATGTCAAATCTATACTTCAAATTTTTGAATTAAACAAGGTTTCTCTAAGTAAAATCATTTAAAATAAACATGAATTTGAAGCAGCAATTGATCTAGGTCTGTTTTATAAATACAATGTTTTCTAATTAAAGGATTCAGGAACCAACCATGAAATTAAAAGGGTTTAAGAACATACAAATACCAAGACTGGCAGTTCATTAGCTTTAACAGTCTCTTTGAGATAAGGTTTATTTTTAACTTCTGCTTGTAGTGGGTCTGATGCCATTAGGAATGCTGCAATTAAAAAAAACCGAAAAACGACACTCTCAAAAAGCTTTGAGAAAGCAGAGAAAAGTATGATTTATAGGGGTTAAGTAGTCCTTTAAAAGGTGTCTCTTGGAAAAGAGATAAAAAAAACTCTAATGACTGTAGAGTATATTACGAATTTGTAATGAAGCATGTAGGGGGCAAGAGCCTGTAATAAAAACAGTATGCTGGGTTCATCTGTTGAAAACATTCCAGAATGGTTGAAATTATGATTCACTTGTTATGGGAGAAAAATAAAGAAGAAAACATAAGGAAAAAAATATTTTGAACGTACTTCCCCTATTCCAAGATGGTATAATGGCTTTATTTCATTTTGTTACTAAGACTATTTCATATCTTATTAATTGTTTTACAATAGAGTGAGAGTGTTCACACTAACCGTACAATATTGATGGGTGTCTTTTACTTTATACAGAAGCAGATATGGTTTATCAGTCCCTCACAATTCAGTCCTCCAAACTGAATGAGTGTGGCAGATTTAACCTCACTGCCCAGTCCACCAGAATCCTTAATTACCTTTAAAAATGCTTTGCTATATCTCATTATCTGAATGTGTCTCCCTATCTCCACTTTGAGCTCTTTGATCTTTCATCTACAGGATGAGATCCAATTTAGCCTACCAAGAATACAGCCTTTCAAACCCACATATTTTATCTTCTATATTCTTACAAGTACATTCATACTGCAGGGATCAGTTTGGAAGATCCTAGTCTTTTTGTTTCTCCGATATGTTGCTGTGTAAAATGGCTCTTATTTTAATTTTTTCCCTGCTAAAGTATATGGCCTGTGCTTAAATTATTACCCTGCTAACCCATTATCATATATTCTGTGGCCTTACAGTGTATGCAGCAAACTATTCTGTTCTTCCGAGGACGTTTTACTATTTTTATGAGAAATGCTGAAGGTCTGAATTTACTTGCAAAGGTCACTGATTCACAGATTGCAAAATTGTTAAGTTAGTAACAGTGGGAAACGTGTGCTGTCGCTGTGTGTGTAAATGTCAAGTCAGCTGCTGTCGGGATGAAAAGCATGAACACAACCAAAGATCTCTGCATGGATGTAAAAGAAACAAATAAGATATTTATTGTGATTTCTGCACTAAGGAACAAGAATAAGTATGAAGCACTAATTTCAGTGGCTACACGGTATTATCCTTGGGCCAGTTCTCTTCAACATCTTCATTAACAACCTGGGCACAGGACTTGAAGGAATACTAAGTAAGTTTGCCAAAGACACTAAATTGGGAGGAGCTTTCAGCTAACCCCTTTGAGGGCAGAGAGGCCCTGCAGAGAGACCTTGACAAATAAAAGAGATGGGCAATCACCAAACATACAAAGTTTAGCAAGGGCAAGTGCTGGATTCTGCACCTGGGACACGGCAATCCTGTTTGTGTGCATAGACTAGGGAACGAGAAGCCGGAGAAAAGCACTGCAGAAAGGGACCCAGGGGTCCTGGTCAGTGGCAAGTTGAACATGAGCCAGCAGTGCCCTGGCAGCCAGAAGGGCCAGCCAGGTCCTGGGGTTCACCAGGCACAGCATCGCCAGTCAGACAAGGGAGGGGATTGTCCTGCTCTGTTCTTCACTGGGGCAGCAAGTGCTGGGGCAGTTTTGGGAGCCACAACAAAAAAAAGACTTTAAGCTATTAGAGAGCATCCGAATGAGGGCTATGAGGACAGGACTCAAGGAAATGGCATGAAGCTGAGTCAGGGGAAGTTTAGGTTGGATTATCAGGAAAAAGGATTTCATCCAGAGGATGGCTGGGCACCAGACGAGGCTCCCCAGGGAAGTGGTCACAGCATCAAGTTTGTCTCAGTTTGAGAAGCATTTGGACAATGCTCTCAGGCACATGATGTGATTCTTGAGGATGGTCCAGTGCAAGGCTGGAATTTGAACTCCATGGTCCTGATGGGCCCCTTCCAACTCAGCTGATTCTATGATTCTATCCTGGCCACTAAAGGTATATTGCTTGGTCTCACCAGATTTTGATCTGCTGTTGTTGGTCAGAATTTGTCACTAGTGACATTCTGTAGCATATACTGGGTAATGATATTTATCACAAAAGATAAAGTGCCTTTTCTCAACAGAAAATTGAACATACACTCTATAACCCTAAAAAAATCTTTTCCTTGAAACAACACTGTTTTATGCCAAGTATTCCTTCCAGATCTTAAGGAGAAAGAAGGCAAAATGAGGGGACATATTACAATGAAGTATTGTAGATACTTTAGCAGTATATTTGTACTTCCACTACCCTTCTATAAAAAAATCATGGTTTTGTATAGCATGTAATTTTCTAGGAAGACACATTTTTGTAACTGAGCCCATCAGTCTCTGTGAAAATATATGTTAGAAAGCACAAAACATATGAATAGGCAGTGACAAGTGAGGAAAAAAGTATGAGAAGCAGCTCTATGATACTAAGGTGAGACAAGAAAGAGGAGGAGGTGCTCCAGTTGACAGAGCAGAGAATCCTCTGCAGTCCCTGGAGGATGTCATCGTGAAGCAGGTTGTCTCCCTGCAGCCCTTGGAGAACCATGGAGAAACAGATACCTACACTGCAGCCCATGGAGGACTCCATGCCACAGCAGGTGGATGTGCCTTGAAGGAAGCTGCAGCTCCTGGAGGGAGGACCAGAAAGCCATCCTTGACCTTTAGCACGTAATGGAAGAGTATGTGCAAATGTCAAAGAGCTGCTAACTTTGATCTACTCTCTTTCCAGTTATTGTCATAGGTAAGTAAGAATACAATATAGGAAATAGAAGCCTAAATGCTTAACTTGAGGCTCCCATTCTCCCTGCCCCTGCCTTCAAAATTTAGTTTTATGTGAAATAAAATTCAGTATAAAGTTGTTAAAGCTTGATGTTTAGGCTTTATAGAAAACAGGTAGCGCAAATAACTCTTGTCACTGTACTTTTTTTTTCTTTTCACAGAACTAAAATATAAAATTACTGTTTTCTAAGGACTTAGGGAAATGAATTGGTAGAAGTGGTGAGAATGAAGAGTATGATTAATCAGAAATGAGAATATAATTTAGGTACCTCAGTTGTGTACAAGTTCTTTACCAGGAACTCTAGACTTTTAAACAGACTTGGGACACAATAGCTATCTCTGGCAATATTTTAGTATGTATAGTACACTCATCTTATATATCTCTATCTATTTTATAGTTATGACTTACATTTTAAATTTTATTTGCAAAGAAATATTTGTGATTCAGATCATTTACAATTCTGAAGCATGCCAGTTGTTGACAGTTTTTGCTGTCTCCTGAGGGCAGGATAATAGTCTTTGTAACAATACTGAAACAAACTAGCTTGGAAAAATATTTTTCTTCACTCTTTTCTGTCTATTCTAACAGGCACAGCAGCAACACCATTGCTATGAGTCTGAGCTGCCCTGGCATGGATGGCAAACCTGTAGTGGCTGGCAGTTTGTTTGCACACATTTCTGATCCTGGCTGTTAACTGTTGTGCAGAAAGATCTGTAAACTATTTTCACAGGAGGACACTCCTGAATTGCTTCCCTTGTTTCTGAGCCAAAAACTAAGCTAGCACTGAATTTCTGAGATCTTGCTGTGCTAGCCCCCAAACTCATTTCCTTAAAATGAGTTTTATTTTAAACCAAAGCTCTTCATTACTTCATGATATAATCCTGTTGTTCTTAATGTTCAGAGTATTGTTTTATAACCACAATAACATATTCCACTAAGCAAGTATAACATCTGTTCTAAATAGTATACATCACTTGGCTTTGGTTCGTGGATCATAACATATGCAAGGAATGTAATTTACAATAAATATACAGGGTGGGGTAACTGGCCACGGGTTTAGGATTCTTTCTCAAATTAATTTTGCTTTGAAATTTAGCTCTTGTCATTTCAAGTGTCCCTTGTTAAAGTAATCTACTATTTATTACCTGTACCACAATGAAGAACAATAAACAGTGGCTGACCACCACACATCAGTTCTAATAAAAATAATGGTCTGAGCCCCCAGAGTAGGACAGGTGCCTGTAATAACGCCACAATTCTCCAGGCATCTTCTCAGCTTGGAGAAGAGCAGACTCTGGGGGCATGTTATAGCAGCCCTCCAGTATCTGAAGGCAGCCTACTATAAAGAGGGAGATGGGCTTTGCACAAGGGCATGTAGTGATAGGAAAAGTGTTAATGGCTTTAAAACCTGAAGAGTATGTGTTTACTTTGGCTATTAGAAAGAAATTCTTTACCATGAGGGTTGTGAGACACTGGAACATGTTGTGGATGACCCATTCCTGGAAGCATTCGAGGCCAGGTTGGACGGGGATTTGAGCTTAACCCGGCCTAGTGGAAGTGTCACTACCAGTTGGCAGGGGGCTTGGATTTAGGTGAACGTTATGTTCCCTTCCTACCTGTACTAGTTTAAAAACAAACTAGTGAGAGACTCCAAGTCAGAAATACAATTTGATAGGAAAAATAAAATAAATGCAATAGTACAAAAGACAACCCACTGACAGAGTGTACTAGTTTGAAAAGCAAACTAGTGAGACACTCCAAGTCAGAAATACAATTTAATAGGAAAAAAAAATAAAATAAATGCAATAGTTCAAACAA
>VZTD01002387.1:15357-57978 GCA_013397725.1 Rhagologus leucostigma
GTGGGTCCTTGATTGCCCATTAAACAGAGATAGCTCCCGGAGGGAGTTATCAAGGATGAGTCATGGTAGGAGATAACAAGCACAGCCCCACCTGTTTTAACAGCTTTTGGAGATGATAATAGGATACATACTTTTGGTTACATCTTATATTGTAACCTAGGACACTACCTAAACCATTCTATTATTCTATGGTAAAATTCAGATTGTGCAATAGCAGTAAGTAGTTTAAGATAGAAATAATAACAGACAGTATTGATTCCGAGAAACCGCAGTCCAATAAGTTTAACTGTTTTGGTTTCACAGATACGTTCAAATTAGCTTTGTTATTTCTAGTAACAGGCCTGGCACTCAAATATCATACATACAAGAGTTTTTTAATTTTTTAAGAGATCTGTCATTTGGGAATTTCTTCCTTTTCCTTTTCCTTTTCCTTTTCCTTTTCCTTTTCCTTTTCCTTTTCCTTTTCCTTTTCCTTTTCCTTTTCCTTTTCCTTTTCCTTTTCCTTTTCCTTTTCCTTTTCCTTTTCCTTTTCCTTTTCTTTCCTTCTTTGACATTAATTTGCAAATCGTGAAGTAGTTACAGTTGATGACTCTTCCCTACATATAATTTTGAAGTATAAAAATGAATAAATAACAAAATTGTGAGGATAGAGCATTTCACAGTGATTTTAAAGTGGGAATTAGAGTTAGATACTGAAAATTCAGAAATACAAAATTAAAATTATGGAATGGACAGTTTTAAGGGATTTTCTCTATATTTCTGTGATACAGATTATGACGTCAGTTTTTATGGAACATATCTTCCGAGAATACATATTAAAAGTTACTACTTTAGATAATGAAAATATTTCCAAAATAAGGAAATTAATTTATGCAGATGAAAATATAATATTCTAAATATGCAACATCCAAAAATTGCCATTACACATTAAGCTTCATGGAGATTTCTAGTCTCACAGAAACATAGGGAAGTTTTTCAGCTGATTAGAAAATCTTCAAAACCAATTTATCTTTGAAAAGAGATAAATAAAGATCAGAAAATAGAATATCTCCACACTTACTATATGTTGGTTACTAAATATTAGATCTGTTGTGTGGATGAGTACACACACATACTCCTTCCCTCTTCAAACACTTGTGTGATTTTGGGTCTCAAAGAAGGGACTTTCTTTTTTCTGTTCAGTATGTTTTGGTTCAGTATGTTTTAGATTTTCTTTTATCAGAGTTTATATTTTTACAGTTATCATTCTTCTACAAACATAATTAAATTTAATATAATAGTAATAATAATAATTGTTTCTAGAGATTTTGACAGCTCATAAGATAAGAAATCTACTATGGAAATTTACCTAAGCTCATGTGCTTTACAAGAGCTTTGTGAGAAGTGGAATGTAGCCAACAACATGGTGAGAAACCCATTCCAAAATTACCAGCTGAATAACTTATCCTGACTTGATTTGATGAATTTAGAAAATTTTTAAGTGTTATTAGCAAAAACACAGTTGGAGCAGAGTTCAAATGAAGAAAGAACAGGTTTGTTAGTTTGTTGGATTTCTGGAGTTGATATTGGAAGCATAATCACTACAAATACCATGAAATAAATATATATTGATTTCTCAGCCCCATAAAAATGTCCAATAGAGGCTTTGTTTGTAAGAGGTATGCAATAAATACACATTAATTAAATTACAGACACATCCTTTTGAATGGACAAATCATAAATTTACCCTCTTGAAAATCAGTACATCGATCATAATAGAAATTATATGAGCAATAAATGAAATTGCAAGCTGGTTTTAATTAAAAGGTAATAGTGCAAATATGTCACATATATTTACTCAAGATCATATTGCAGTGCTTCTGCCAACTATAAATACTATCAGAAAAGCTGAAAATAAATACTTTTCATTGCACTTAGTTTAACTAGAGCAGTTTTCACAGGAAGCACTTAAATAACCAGCAGTATATTAAAGTTCCTATCAGGCCTTCTGGATTAGTACTTGAAAGTTACTAAAATGTATGAACCATAGTATAATTTAAAGTAATTTGGTATGAAAAAATATGCTGAGCATATATGGTACCCTGTCCATAATTTCTAGCTTGCAAAATAAGAAAATAGCCATTATTATAAGCATGCAAATTACAGCATGTGGAACATCTATGCAAAGAATACACTATAAATTCAGGTAGAAATTACAATCTGTTAAAAGGCTGATAACTGAAGAGAACAGAGCAGATGCTGGGCTGCATCACGTCACTACAATTCTTTGTCTTCATCTGACAGGAATCTATTGAGCTGGAAGACTCATTTTAACCTCAGTTTAAGTAGTGACTAAGAGCACATACATTTAAATAACCTTCTCCAGGTCTTTTAATGTCTTCTATTTTCTTTTAGAGTAGGGAGAACATGCTACAGACTGCAGAGGCACTAAGTAGTGACTAAAGGAATTTGCATATCAATTGCTTAAAGGTAAGTGGTTTTCCCACCATCCTTCTTTTCTTTTCCTTTGGAAAATCTAGAAAGTTTTCATCAGAAACGGTAAGGTCATCTATCACAATATCCAATACAGCCCATGAATTATGTAGAATAGATATTGTTCTCCATAATGTCCTTATTTTACCCTTTCAAAAACTTGACTTTCAGTGGGAAAATTTGGTTATTTAATCTTGGATTAAAGACTCAGTCAAAATCAAGATTTAGACTCAGTTAAAATTAAGTTCTCCACTTTTCAAAGGTAAATTGTTAGGAACTTCTTGTGAGCGTAGCTTCTTCATCAATATGTTTTAAATTATTGCCAAGAGATAGTAGTGAAATTTGGAGCATAGGAAAAGTCTGTAACAAATTAAAAGAAACTGACCTGATTTGTACAATAATACACAGACACACATATATACATAAATAAATATTAATATTTTATTCCTGTAACCAAACCATCTTGCACAACTTAAGTTGCTTAAAACCACAGAAATGTTACAAGTATTATTTTCAGTTACAACTCATAGAACTAACTGCTACTTACTTAGTACAGAAAATCATATTAGAAACAATATGCAGGCCAAAATATTTTCAGAAGCAATATGGTTTCAGATAGACTTGGATACTTTCTACTTCTTAAACTGCCAAGAGCTGCCCTTACATTGCCGAAGATAAGTGAAGAAGTAGCAACTGAATAAAATGTTTCATTTGATTGTTTGTTTGTGAGCTGGAGTTTTTAATTTTTAAATTTATTTTGTTTTGTTTTATTTTGTTTCTAACACAAGATATATTTATTATTTATTATTTATGATTTATAATGTTAATTAACCCTATCAGGAGATATTTAGGTTTTGATTTCGGAAGTATGTAAAATCTACAACAGTTTTTATAGAAGTAAGTGGCTAGAATGCAACATGAAACAACTATCTGGAAACACATTTTTAATGTCAGTTTTTTCAAAAACAAACTAATTCACAGAAAGGCATGTTTCAACCTTGAAATACAGGTACAAGTTACTAGCTGGACATTTTTGTTTCCATAGCTCTAAATATGATTTGATTTGGTGGAAACCCTATTAAAGAGAATGGTGTTTCAAAATCTTTGGTTTCCATAGGACACTATCATCTAGAATACTAGGGAAAAACTCACTGAAATTAAAATTCTCACCTTTTTCAGATGTGACCAAGTAATCATTGTACTGCTTTGTTTCTAGATAGTTGGGACTAAGCATTTATTTACAGAATTCTTTACATTGCTTTTTAAATGTGGCAATTTTTTCTAAATACTTTGACTTTTCTGAAGAATACTGGAAACCAAAATCTGTAACAGTCAGCATCAGAGCATTACAAATTAATTCACTAGGAAAAAGAACTAGATAGCAGATGAGGAGTTGCATTTATTTTTTCAAGTCTAGATTCTAATAGTGGGGTAACTGCCCTTCGAGCAAGATGGTAGAAATAGACGTACGAGCAAGTTGCTCTCAAAAGTCTGGATGAGAAGCTCTGGTTTGATAAAGTGCGAGCGTGTTCTGGGATTCTGGAAATAATACAAAACAGTTTTGATCAGTGATGGGAGAAAGTGGAGAAGTATAATGGGAATACTCTTATTTAGTGGGTTTGTCTTCTATAGACAACACCACAAATGCTTTATAATATTGTACAAATGACAAAGCAGTCAATTAGACCATTTCTGGAAATTTTTGCCGGTGTTCTGAAAAAAAAAGGTTATGCAAACATTAACAAAAAAACCCCTGTTTATCCAAAAAACATTAAATTATAGATTGTAAAGGCTATTAAAAATGCAAAAATTGCCAATGGGAAGCTAATAGGTGGCTAAACATGTATCCACAGGGTATATGTCTCTAAAGGAATACTCTAACACTAAAAGCCATTAATTCTTTATATCATAATCTTATCCTCTTTCATATTTTAAATGTGAATGAAAAACATAATTAAGGACTCTATACATGCATCTCAGATTCATCTTACATATAAAGCAAATATTTTTTCACTGGTTTTATTTAAGTTCTGTTGACTGCATTACACATTTATTTGCATGCTTTTTTCTTCTTTCTGCTATCAATACTGTGCAATTCATGCCCTCTACAAAGAGTGTGATTTCTCTCACCTAAGTAAATGTATTTAATCTTTAGGGTCCCTTTATATTAAATTGACAGAAAAGTAATTGATTTGTTCCACCAAACATTGATTCTTTCGGTAAAGGTCACCTTGAGAAAACTTTTTTCTGCTAGGATTCAACTCAAGGATTGAAATAACTGAGAAGACTGGTAGGCACTGGAGCATGGAGAGCCCTTCAGCCTCTGTGGATATATATTACAGAATAAAATTATCAACTCTCTATTGACTGTACTGAACAGAATTCTGTCTATAATCTGTTTCACATGTAGATATCCCCTTTAAAGACACATGGTAAGATGAATCTCACCTCCTGTTCTGTGCAGGTATTTGTATTTCTATTGACTATTTAGGAAACTTAGATGAATTTCAGATGTTTAAAGTTAGGTGAGACGAAGCCCACTCTCAACACCTAGAAACCCCTCTCTATAAACTGCAAAACCCACAATGCTGCAGTTCTGTAAAATTTGCCAAAGCAATGACTATAGCATTAACTGAGGTTGTAAAATACCTGCACACAGATATTTTTCAAGATATTCACAAGATATTCTCCACATAGGAAGATTTGAAGACACATTTTTTATCTCTTCGGTGAATGAAACCCCCAATATATATTACGTTTTTGCATTTAGCTCTCTTCCCGTTACAATTATTTAACTTTGCATGGCTTAATTAAAACTCATCCAATTTAGAGAAAGATTGGTAAATCCAAATAGGAAAGAAAACCAGAAATTGGTTACTCAGAGTGTGAGTCAGAAGACAGGGAAAGATTTAAAAGGGTAAGGAAACTAAACAGAAGCAGTGACAATGAGAGACATCCTGCAAGTTTCCTGCGGGGATTATGTATTATTTAATCAGTGACAAAATTATAAGAGCCTGCACATTTGATGTCTCACCAGGGGAACACAATAGCCATTGTGCATGCTCATAATTGCCAAAGTAACATGGCAAAGAGAAGGAAATACACAGAATAATATAACTGAGTAATAAGACTTTTTCAATAATTGAAATTCAGGTGGTGAATTATTTAAATAACCATTTTTATATTGTGAAGCAGCAGATATAGACAATCTGGTAAACTGCATATATGTATCACTTGTACTCAGAAAATGATTTGCAGAAAACTACAGATTCTAGATTTGACCAAAAGTTCCTGAATGTCACATAAGAAAGTATAAAAATGCAAATCAGAACATTTGGGTAAGGTACCAGGATCCAGGGATCAAGAAATTTGTCAGGGCTGAACAAGCACAGCTGAATCCTCACAAGATCAGCCTATGCTAACAAATCACTATGAATCAGAGTTGTGTCTGTTACTGAGGGCAACTCTGTGGAAAAACCTGCATTCATACTATTAAACTATTAAACTCCCTTATGCTCCAGGACATCATGAATACATTCACAGTGCCTTTTGAGGGTCATCCATAGTCAGTGTTAATTCCCCAAATGTCCTGAGAAATGCTTTAGGAGACTGTAACTGGCACAAGCTTTTCAGGGACCATTCTGGCAGACTAACAGAATATAAAATAGTGTCCAGGAGCATTTCCAGGAGCTTTATTTAATATATAGATGCAACTGAAGGCTTCACTATTGATGTTGTTTAGCATTCCATTTACTTTTCAACTCTTTACTTCAAGCTTAGGCAGCTTGCACAACTGTGCATTCAATAAACCTCTCTAGCTGGTCATTCTGTGATTTCTCAGTCTGATGCCCTTGAATATTAAGTGTGTATCTTGGTCTCATTAATAGCTTTCCTTCTGGCAGGCTGCTTCTCTGTACGCTCGGGTATACTAATTGGAAACCACTTCCTATCTGTTACACCAGTTCGTAATCCCAGGCTTACTTGTGAGGTGTGAAGACTAAGGTATGGCTCAAGAAGGCTTCATTAGAAATGCTTGATAGTCCACTATATGATTTTCATTTTAAGTTGCTTAGCAACCTTTCTCTGGTATCAATCCCTGCGTACAGATTGGCAAAAGGCTCTACAAAGGAAAAACAGATAATCAAGGAAAGGGAGAGATATATGAAAGAAAAATCTGCATGTAAAGGCATCCATTTATTAAACTTATTTTTGTGAATTTGTTCATGCCTGTTCACTTTTTAACTGATTATTAGTAGAAGAGCAAAGATGTCATTGTTGTCTGTGCATCTCTGCAGCTTAAGATGATGCCAGGAATGAATGGATTAAAAAGAAAAGAAAAGAAAAGAAAAGAAAAGAAAAGAAAAGAAAAGAAAAGAAAAGAAAAGAAAAGAAAAGAAAAGAAAAGAAAAGAAAAGAAAAGAAAAGAAAAGAAAAGAAAAGAAAAGAAAAGAAAAGAAAAGAAAAGAAAAGAGAAAGAAAAGGATTTGTGTCATGACAGTTGTAGCCTGAAGGATCTAAATGCAAAAATCCATCCAGTCTTCCCTCAAACTTCCTAGTGGGCTATTTAGATATTACTTTATGCTTTTTAGAAAGGAAATTTTTGAGAGTTAATAATGGGCTCATTTTTAATGCTGTCCAGTTTTTTTTTTCACATTGGTACAAGTTCTATAAATGAAAAGCTGTGGAGTTCTGGAAACTGGAACTGCTCTACAACACTGATTCAGGTATTTACCATAGGCTTGAAATTAAAGACATTTTTAACTTGTATAATTTGCATAATTATATCAAAGGCTGAATTTGTGGAAAATCTTGCATCATTTTCTTCAAGAGTATATATCAGGATATAGATACTGTATTGTGCCATAGAATGTTATCAAAATTATCTCTTTATGGTGATTACATCTGGAGTCTAGCAACAGAACCAACAGAAGTAACATACCCAAGGCAGTGTAAAATCAGCTGCTTCCGAACAAAGGCCACATGTTGTACCTCTCTTTGACTACCTTTTGATAAAGGCCATGAGTACTTCCCTTACGTATTTAACTAGAGTCCTAATGCTTCGAAGTACAGTTTTTTACAGGCATGGGAATGTATCCTTGAATGAACAGTTATAAAGCACAGAGAGCTCCCATCCAGCTTCAAACACTTCCCTCTAAGTACGTGACTCCCACGGCTCTTATCTCAGATGTCCTTTTGGTGTACTTACTAATAGCGTAAGGAAATTTAATTTGAAAATTTCTCCTCTTTTTTATGTTGTAGAAGATTGAATTTGGCAGCTGAAGGCAGTGATCAGAGTAAGACACAATACCATTCAACTCTCAAACTCCAAAAATTTAGACTAATGGTTCGGAAAGGATTGTGAGCAGGATAAAAACTATAGAAGTATTAAATCTCCCATAAACCCTTTTTTTTTCTATTCCTTAGGTATTCCACATGTAGAGGGATAAGGACTCAGTTACTAATAGCTACTGAATGAAAAGGCATAAACTGGGATTTACCTCAGCAACATTTTGATTTCTTAGTCTTGTGTCTGAATTTCTGACTTCTACTTCTCTCTCTGTTTAAATAAACCTGTTCCTTGTGTTACTATATATTTTGGCTGGTTTTGTCGCAAGAGAAAGTGAATTCATGTAAACTTGAGCTGAAGATGAAGGACTTATGATGCGACCACCTGAAGCAAACACTTCATGCTTAGAGTAGAAGAATCAGTACTGACTTCTTGTGGCTTGTGGGCAGCCATCCACAATGATGTGCCACTGGGAGCTTGGTCCATATTACTGATTATCCATGGAACTTGAGCAATTTACCTGGTCAGATGAATGCTGACACCACTACAGGAAAGATCAGGCATTGCTGTCGGGTCTGTGAAGAGACTGTGTTACTGTAGAAATCTGTCAGTACTGAATTCTCGCAGTAAGTATTGCATGCAGTACTTCTGACTCCTGTATCCTTATCCAGTACACAATGTGATGACAATGAAGAAAGAGGAAACTGTGTTCCCAGGCCCACTCAGAACATCCTTTATGTGTTTTCCTTTGACAACCCCATCTATCCCTATTTAGCCCCCCTCCTCCAATCTGCATCTTATATTATAGGTCTTCCACCTTACAGGGCAAAGTGGGAAAACACTACCATCCTACATGCTGCTCAGTGGGAGAGCAATCTTCAGCTGCCAGCATCTGTGTGCTCTTAGAGCAAGAAGCCAACCATGTAAATCATCAGCCACATTGCACTATAGATAGCAACAGGAATATTTATTGGCTGAGCATATGTGATATCTGCATGATCCACCTAATTGGTTTTGGCTGTGACAGATGGTAACCATGGTGTCCAGGTGTGCTGCGTTTTGCAAACTTTCTGCTTCTGGAAGACTAGAAGATGTGACTCTTCGCTCAGAATTTTCTTAGAGAGGCAGCAGCTTTTTGTCCATGAAAACTGAATCTTCTACTTTCTAGATAGTTCATCTGGGGTTAGGGGAAAGAGGTCTTGCTAGCAGAGAAGGAAAAATAAACCTCCAAGGTTTGTGGGTTTTGCAAAGCAGGGTAATGATGGATTTGAAGAAGGAGCAAGACTGAGCAGAAAGGTGGAGAGAATGAGTAGGAGGAGGTTTTAGTGTGATGCCCTGTAGCACTTTTCCTTCATGTTGTACTGTCATCTTGATAAAGCTGAGTCACCTGAATGACTCCAGCTGAAGGCTGTCTATCTATAATATCTTCCATTGTGTAAATAGGGAAGTAGGATGTCTGCCTTTAGGCAGCTATCTCATGATTAAATGCAGTTTTGAAAAAGCACTAGCCTAAACTGAGATCTCTATTTTTAGGCAACTGAATCACATCCCAACAGGAACTAATGTGGAAGTACAATGAGTGGTCATTGTGAACAAAAGGATTGCCCTACAGTCTCTCTCAAATTTCCTACAATGAATATGAGAATAATACTCTACAGGATTACAAAAATATGGTTGATGTACTATGGAACCTTCAAGGAAAAGAATTATGGGGAAAAAAATAACACAAAACAATAATTATGAGTTTAACAATCAGCAACTGAGAGGAACTACAACATCTCTGAGTCCTACTTAGGTATTGCATGTAAGAAATGTTATAAGGTGATGTCAATTAATGCATTATAGATGCTGTACAGCCATCACGTCTCTTATTATCACATTTTCATTTGCTGCATTTGGCTAGAGTCTGAAACACTGACATTTAAAACTAATCTATTGGGAGAAGTGCTTTTAAGTCTAAAATCAAAATTGCGTGTATATGTTTCAGGAGTTCAGTTGGGAAGTAAGATATTGTCTAGCATCTAGATATGTAATTAAACAAAGGCTCCTTAATTATAGTATGCTCATTGACTCATACCTATAATAAATGCCCATCTTTAAATATTTATATGATTGAATTCATGTTGCTGAATAATGTACTTCAAATGATTTCTGTTTAAAATAAAACCATTACTGTGCATATTGCCATTGTAAATGTAGTGAGGTGGTAATAACTTAATGGATTGTAGGGTTTAAAGGTTTTTTTTAAGATGGACAACTACAAATTATATTAGTGTAATTTTATGTCAAGTTTTACGTTAATGAGGATGACCGAAAATGCCCTGCAATAGGGAACTGTGAGATTTATTTGAGGGGACTGTTCTCAATAGAATGTTATTTCAGTTTCTGGTTAAAGCAAGCCTTGTCCTTGCAGACTTGGAAAACTCAAGGCAAGCAGGTGTTTCTCCTGTCTTATTCTTCAGTATATCCAATCTTGTCTTCAGCTACAGTGGGGAGATATATTCAGTTATATATATGATATATTCAGATGATAACAGTTATGCTGTTATCATTCTGCTATTCTCGTGTCCACAGCATCAGCAGAAGACTTAGTTAGTTTCCCTCTTTTTTGTGAAAAGGTATGAAATATAATTTCCAAGTTAGAATCAAATTTGTTCTTCAGCTATAATTTCTGTATAACAGGGTATGAGTTCTGAGCTTTTGTGCACACCCAATGCACTTAAGTCATTAATTCTTGGGGTGGTCCAGAAATTCCCTGTGAAGCTATCTGCATAGCTGAGATAATGGACTGACTGGAAAGAAGTTTATTGACTGAAATCTCAGTCATCTTCCCAACAAAGCCTCTGACTAATTTCCAGAGGACTTCTCCAGGTTAGAATTTCAAACTCTCCCTAAAATTTTCCCAGGTGAAATATTTCGTCTGTACCAGTCTGTATGTGCAAAGTATTGACTAACACCTTGGGTGAAGAACCTGACCTTTTCAGAAACTCCAAATGGTTCCTGTGCAGAACTGCCCAACCTTTGAGTAAATGAGACCCTTGTAAACAGTCACTATAAAGTGTTCATGGAGTTACAGAAATGGTCACATGTGACAATCTGTTGCGCATACCGAGGATAAGCAGGAGATGTTTCGCATGTGGTTTAAGTAATGGATCTTACACACCCTGGTCATGTGGGCATGTACATCAGGGAGCAGCAAAGAGCAGGGCTGCTCCCTGAGCTGAGCTGGAGCCCTGGCTGACCCTGGCATAAGCCATAGGCAGTCATGGACAGGGCCAGTTGCACAGCACCTGATCTAGGCAAGCAGAGCAGGGGTGGATGCACTGCTGGAGGACGCAGGTGAGGCTGCTGGGGCATGTAATGCACAGTGAGTGACCATCCTGTTTGAGATTCCCCATGTAGTGTTACTCAATACAAGGATCTCAATACTCAGTCTTTTTTTTTTTCTTTTTTCATTTTGTTCCTTTTGTTTGTTTCTTTCTTTTTTCTCTCTTTTTTTTTCCTTCTTTCTTCTTACTCTTTTTTTTTTTCTGTGGAACACTTAAGCACTGTTGAAAAAGGTATTCTCTGATAAAGTACATTATCAGAGTCAGCACTGGGTACTAAGGAAAAATCACTGGAGAAATCTTGGCATGCAATCAGTAAGATGCTAACTAGCTCTACGTATAACCCCCAAATTTCTTTTTTATTTGAGAGATGTATGTTTATACAGGTCTGCTTCTAGGAAAAAAAATCTTACTTAAGTAGCTTAAGGTATTTTTGTCCTTTCTTCTGTTTAGGTTTATTTGTTGTTATCTGACACCATTATTTCTTTATATTTGTATTTGCTGATTATGTTTTACAGTGAACTTTCAATTCTTTTTTTCCATATTTTTACCATGCTTTCTGAGAATAAGGGACTTATTCTTTCTAGCCTTTTATTTTTTACTAGAAAAAATTTTTCTATCTTATGATTTTAAAAATGAACTTATTTTTAATGTAAATTCTGTGAAGTATTAAGTAAGCAAATAAAGTATCCTATGAATGTATGACACATGAAAGAAGTTATTTCAACTTTTGAAGCATAAATTGTTGGTACTATAACTAATGATATCCATAATTCATATTCTGAAATAAGTACACTGAGATGAGCTTGTTACAGTCAATATTTTAGGGTAAGACTTCAATAATGTATAAATTATCTGAGGTTACTGGTGTGCTGTATTACTAAGCCTGTTATAAAGTTGTGCAAATAAAGCCCACATGGAAATAGAAAATCAAATAATAATCACGTAGCACAGCCAAATTTCCTCCCAAACTTTTCTGGCAAAGTTGTGTGCTGGTATCAAATACCAGAATGTGTATTGCCTTCCTAGTCTATAGATTTTTTTTGATCCCCTTTATTTTAGTCCATAGAGTAAGAACGCAATTGAACTTCTGAAATAATAGATTCAACTAATACAAACTCTCTTTGTTACGATGTAACTTCATGAGAAATTTCATATTTATATCTCAATGACTAGCAGACTTGTTTCACCATTCAGATAAAAAATACAAGCAAAATACAAAGCTAAACTTCATTTTGTCTGTTTTGGTTTGTTTTGGTTTTTTGTTTGCACTTTAGATTTTTGGAGTGATTGATTTCCACTCTATCGTGGTCTTTTCTTTCTGTCAGTGAAACAAAGCACAGAGCTTTCATCAGCAATAAATTGTTACTTTCAGTTGTCTTTAGGTATCTAAGTGCAGTTCTGTACTTAGAATCATAGAATTCTTTAGGTGGAAAAGCTCTTTAAGATCAAAGTCCAACCACTTACAGCACTGCCAAGCCCACCACTAAATCATGTCCCCAAGCTCCACAGTTACACATCTTTTACACACCTCCAGTGCTGATGATTCAACCACTTTCCTGGGCATCCTGTTTCAATGCTTGACAATATGTTTGGTGAAGAGGTATTTCCTAATATCCAGTTTGAATTTCTCCTAGTCCAACTTGAGGTCATTTCATCTTGTTATGACTTGTTATTTGGGAGAAAAGACCAATCCCCAGCTCACTAGATTCTCCTTTTAGATAGCTGTAGAGGACAATAAGGTATCCCCTATACCTCCTTTTTCTGTAGGCGAAAAAACTGCAGTTCCCTCAGATGCTCCTGATTTTGCTCCAGCCACTTCATCAGCTCCATTGCCCTTCTCTGGACTTGCTTTGGCACCTCAGTGCCTTTCTTGTAGTGAGGGGCTCTCACAGACGGAGTGATATACCTCATTCATAAGAGCAAAGCAGCAATATACTTTATTGATATAAAACAGTGAGTTGAACAATTTTAATGGTAAATGAGACAGACGTTTAGCAAGATTTGATGACAAGGTACATAATTTAATACATAGGATCAGATATTTACTACATAGGATCAGATAAAACTATCAGCAAGACCCTCTCATTAAGTCATGAGGTTTTGGAAGGAACCCCTTGCTTTTTAAATTCCTTCTGAGCTAAGTATGGCTGGATTCAATCCTAGTCCCTAAATTTTTCAATGTCTTATATCTAAAGGATTAGAGGCACAAAATCATTCCTTTATAAAACTCAGCTAAGATTTCAAAGTTTAGCATGCTATTAATCCCTTAGCAAGGATCTGTTGTGGCAAGGAATCTCTCAGCCTCAAAGAGTAACCTTGAGAGGCATCCCTGCTATAGAGGAGATCCTGGTGTGTAGCCCATGGTTGTGTGGGAAAGCTCAATGGGTCCTGAGCTGTCCAATATTTACAGAGTAATTACTGACCTATAGTCATAGCTGCATACCAATAAGAAGTCTGGGTCACTACCTCTAGACAGCCCTTGGCTACCACGCTGCTATTGGTCACCTTGTCATAGAAGGAGATCAGGTTGGTCAGGCAGGAGCTGCCTTTCATAAACTCGTGCTGCCTTGGTGTGATCAACTGGTTCATCCTGTATGTGCCATGTGAAGGCACTCAAGATGATCTTTTTACACTGAAACAAGATCCAATATAAAATAGACCATCTTTTGTCTCAGCAATTCTGTTATTAAATGAAAGTTCAAATTTAGATGTTAGCTTTATTCAGTCATTTTATACCCATTTGTTCTTGCACCAGCATTTATCCCATAGCTTTAATAACTCTTACTTTTATGCTCTACCTTTTACTACTGTCTTTTCAAGCTTCATTTTATCAGTTTTAACAGTGCTAGTAGCCCTTGTAGCTGCTGCTCCTAAACATAACTTTTACAGTCTCCTAATCAGTCAAGTCATCTTTCTCTGGGCCCAAGTATACATCGAGAGAAGAGTGACTGGAAAGCAGCCCTGCATAAAGGGATCTGGGGGGCCAATTAACAGCAGGCTCAACTGGAGCCAGCAGTGTGCCCTAGCAGCCAAGATGACAAAATGCATCCTGGGGTGCATCAGGCAAAGCATAACCAGCCAGTCAAAAGAGGTGGTTATCCATCATCCTGTATTCAGCGTTGGTGCGGCCTCACCTGGAGTGCAGTGTGCAGTTCTGGGCCACACAGCGTTAAGGTAGTCCAATGCATCCAGAGGAGTTGGAAGGAATGTCCTCTGAGGAGCAGCTCAGGAGGACTTTGTGTTTGTATAGTTCAGAGGAAAGGAAGCTGAGGGGTGACCTCATTGCTCTGTACAGCTTCTTGAGGAGGGGGAGACGGAGGTGCTGAGCTGTTCTCCTCGGTATCTAGTGATAGAGAGCATTTCTTTACCAAGAGGGTGGTCAAACACTGGGACAGGCTTCCTAGACAGGTGGTCAATGCCCCAAGAGCGTCAGTGTTTAAGAAGCACTTAAACAATGCCCTTAATAACTTTTGTTCAGGGAGTTGGACTGGATGACTGTTGTAGAGAGAGACCTTTTAACTGACATAGGGTATTCTGTTCTATTCTCTTTTCTAAACCTTTGTAAAATAATTTTGATATCTACTGTGAGTTGCATGGCACTTTTTACACTTTCCCTTCATTTTTTCCACATCTGTATTAATTTGGCAGAGTACAGTCATGGTCATGGAAGTAATATTCTACTGATTAGCTTTCAGTTAATCAAGTAGAAACTCACTCTATAAGTTCCTATACACATGACCCCACTAAATTTTGTCCCATTTATATTACTGTATTTTGGAAGTTCATCTCGTTATTCCCTTATATAATATTCAGGTCTTGTTATGTATTAATGATGTCTCCCAAGAAATAAGGGTAGGAAGAGTTCAGAAAAGGCAGAAGCATTGCCCGATATTTTTCCATTTTATAAATGTGAAACAATAGAGAAATAATAAACTTTAGTAAATATAAAATAAAAAGTCTAACATTATTAGAAATAGTATCTTTCCTTAATTTAACCTTATTCTCTTTTTAATTCCCACACTGTCTCTCCTAGTGTTACATCTGTTATACAGCATTTCTAAGAAGCATGTGGCGTCCATTCATTCATTTCAATGCTCTGCCTGAGCATACAGATCTATGATCCTAAGTCACTTCCTCCACTAATTTTACAATTATGAGCTACAGATCATGAGTTTAAAAGTCACTTTTGAATTAATCTCTGTTCTTATTCATGCAGACCTGGAAGTTTACACAGGATGGCTTCAGTGTAATCCTTCCTAATGGATTTGATAAATACAAGATCAAGCAGAGAGTCCCTTACAAGAATAACTCTGCTAGGATAAACAGACTACAGCATGTTTAAAGAACACAGTATCCTGATTGCTGCCTTGACATCCATTCCACTTCCCTTTTTATAAGGCAAAGCAGCAGTCCATGATAGTGTCTCATATGGAATAGCTGAGAACTGACAAATAAAATCTTTTTTGCAAGTGGACTCTTTTTAACATATAACTGATAAAGAAGAAACAACCTTATGCACTGTTATTCAGCCTGAGGCCTGTGTTAAAAAACTATATCAGAAAAGTCAAGATATTAAATGTTTAAAAATGGATGAGTGGGCATCCATTAGTTGCTATCCATCACTTTTCTAATTTTCAAAAGCACTTTATGAGTATTCGTAGTCATGTCCCTAGCACTTGCTGAAATAAATTTAAAATGTTAAGAATGCTCTAGAACTGGAGTTGTCACTGCAGTAAAATGACACTTATGAAGGTATTAATTTTATTTTTGTAAATCTTATGGAACATTTCACCAAATACTCACAAGAGCTTCAAAAGAATATGAATTCTCTTTAACAAAATATTTTTGGTGAAATGTTGGTAAATGCTTTCTGCTGTTTTTGAGTACAGCTGGCAAACTGACTTACACTGTTTCAAATATTAATGCAAAGAAACCAAGATGCAGTTGTTCTATAATATACGATTTTTTAAAAATAATTAATAAATAATGCAGTTACTGGGTTTTGATGTATAATTACATTTTTAAAAATTAAAATACTCTATTTTCTAGGAAAATATTTTAGGTAAGGTACACTGGTTTTATGTCCTATTCTGTTACCACCGAAGTCAAATGAAAGTTCTGTAAAAGATTATGTAGCATTAAAAAAGCCCATAAAATCAAGTACTTCAGATACATAGGATACCAGTAAATTAAAGAAGACATGTAACTTTTCATTTTTTCTGGGTTACACTGGCATGCCTTTAGCTATAGACTAGTGTCAAAGGAAATATTAATCAATGTCCCTGTAATGACTCATATTAAAATACTGCAGTTGGACAGGATATGTTAATTATTTTGAATTTCGTTATTCTAAGAGTAATTTTGAATGCCATTTGAGATGTATTTTTTTCAAGATGCATATTGGAGTGAAAGAAATGTTTAATTTGTTAATACAGTTTATCAGACTTTTTTTCTTTGCACTCTACTTTCCAGACAGAAGGTTCTTTGATTTCTAAATCTGAAGGTACAGAATGGTATACTGAGAATAGGGTTGCTCAAAAAATGCTTTGCAAATGATGACAGAATTATTGAATCTGCACCCCTATGTGTTTTGGTTTGGTTTGGTTTGGTTTGGTTTGGTTTGGTTCGGTTTGGTTCAGTTCGGTTTGGTTTGGGTTTTTTCTTCCTTTTGGGAGTTATATGACAGTGCTGAAGGTGTTGATAACTACATCCCATCCGGTAATGAAAAGCCATGGTGTCAGTAGAGTTATGGAATAAAATCTCTTGAACTTCACTGTTTGAGATGACACGGGCAGATAAAAAACACTTTAATCTCAGACGTGCACTTTCAGAAGTTACATAATGTGGCTGTCTCAAGGGGTAAACTGGGAGGAAGGTCAGATGGGTCAAAGCAGCACCAACAGCTGTGGTGTGTGATCAGGGAGCTGGGCTGTGGGCTCCTGTGGGTGTCACCTTCGTGCCTTTTTCTGCAGTCTGAGTCTCGTGGCTGTCTCTCCTAAATACACGTGAGCCAGAGCACATGGGGGGTCCCTTGCCTGGCTGCAGTTTGGGGTGCAATGAGATATTTATGGCAGTGTCAACTGCACCCTCAGGATCTTCTCCTTTCAGAGCACCTGGCAGCTCCCAGCTACCCAAACCTGCCACTTAGGTCCAATACATGAACATTTAACATCAGATCTTCCTTTCTTTTTTCCTTCTCTCTTCAAGTTTTTCAGAGCTCAGTCTCATAATTTGCTGCTAAGATTTAAGACTTTCTTAGTGGATGATGATTTTCACTGTTTCTACTATAAATGAAATACCAACTTTTTCCTTGCAGTAGGCAAGTTTACTGTTTTTATTCACTTGTAAACTAGTTATTTCCTGATCTGAAAAGGAAGGATTAGGTTGTGGTTTTTTTACTTTTTCTTCCAAACACATAACTTTCCTTAAAGCAACAAATTTTCACTTTTTGAGTCAGTCCAGAAAGGTGCTTTAGCAAAGTATTAGCAGCCAGAGCTAAAGCCAGGACAGAAGGTTGCATACTGTTAAGGTTACTAGTATCACTGTTTCGCAAATACTTGAGAGAGATGTCTCAGCTGTTTTTCAGGGGTAAGATTGAGCTGCACAAATGCAGTGCTAAATGACATTTTTTAACTTTTAAAGCGTATCAGATGGTCTTTATACGTATGTGTTTTATAAGTAAGACATATTAAAAAAAAGAAAAGGGAAAAATTCTTGTTAGGATTTGATTGGAGCATAACTACTAAATAGATTCTTGGTATAATGTTTCTGTCTTAATATACATTATTTAACAATTATACATATCACCTTGTTTATGCATTTCTTGCTTATAATTTTGTAAACAACAAACTCAAAGAAAATGAAAACAAAGCAATCAAGATGTGCAATTCTCAAAAGTGTCCTTTCTTGCTCCTGATGGTTGGTTTTGTCATGATATCTGTCTTTCTTTACTTTTTGATGTTTGCCTTAAAGAAGCTGTAAATAGCTGATAGGTTCTTTTCGCATTTATTTAGATTCCATCTGGGACTTTTTATATAGATTAGCTTGAGGCCATGATAGTGGACAAAACAATAAAATATAAAGTGCTTTCTTAGCATTGAAGGCCACCTTCTACAGAGATTATGTATAAAGCCAATTAAACAGTCAAAAATATTCTACATCTTCCAGAAAGTTTAAGACACTCTTACTGTTAGTTGCAGCTTCATATGCATTGTATAAAGATGTCTGAGTCTATCTATTAAAGAAAAACTGAAGTGTCTACGAAGCAGTTTTTCTCTCTGCTTCCTGTCTTTCTGACTCACCTGTTTCCTAGAGAGTCTTAAGACACATAAGCGCATGGAATTTTCTTCATCTTTGTGTAAAATCCTTATTTACATCATGAGGATTTAAACCGTGAATTGAAGATGTTAATTTTACATGTCCAAAAGCTCACCAGCCCTAAAGAAAAAGGATTTGACAAATCTTCCCTACAGAATGACTGTGACGTTCTAGTTCTGGGGTTTTACTCTAAGTGAAAAAGCCAGGAAAACATCTAATTTTTAATTAGTTCTCCTCATTTGGGAGATCATCTGATTTTACTGGCAGAATTAGCAAGTGAAATCACTCAAGAGCTGCCATGTAAATGTCCCCTACCCCTAGGGACTTAGTATATTAAATGAGTACAGTGTTAACCTGGAAACATTATTATTGATTTTAAATGAGAGCAGCTCTGAAATTTGGAGAAAATCATTAAGTTGAAATAATTATTTTGAATCCATTCTTGATCACTGATAATGGAAATTAGAGGTGTATATCTTTTTTATGCATAAAAAAAGACAAGTTCTGTCCCCTCCTGCATTTGCTAATTATAATAAATAATTTAAATTAATTCTAGACAAATTTTATAGTGTTTTCTGACAAACAAGAAGAACAACTTGCAGGACATATCAGAGAATAAAAAAGGCTTTAACTCTTTTCCACCTTGATTTTTATTTTTTAACTTGTTTTGCTAACTTATACATAGTATGATATTTTACTGAAACAATTTAGAAAAAATATTCTGAGATTTTGTTAATTGGTTTATTTTTCCAGTACCATTTAAGTATTCAAATTAAACTGTATTTCTATGGCAAATTTTCAACACTCAATTTGATTACAAATAAAGACCATTTCTGGAGTATCAGTATGGAAGCTCATTTACTGCAAAATTTACAATGCTTATGTAAATTCTAAATGACTGCACCCTGGAGCCATAGAGACAGCTGTCACATATTTAAAGCTCAGCCCTCCAAAAGTTCTTGAATAAGGACCCCAGCCTTACTAGAACTGTCATTCTTATCACTCATCCTTTTACTACTTGAGAACAAACAATGCCCAGAGATAAGCAGAGATTTGAGTACCTATGCTTCTCAGTCACTATTTCATGGATTTTACTGCTAATGCAAAAGGCCTACTTAAAAAGAATTGAACATTTTCGGTTAAGTATTAAGACTGAAAACTAGTTAATGTAAAATGTAATTACATGCTCTTTTAATGTCTTAATGTATACAGATATATACATGCATATGCATGTGGATTCATACACAATCATAGAGTCATAGAACCCTTTAGGTTGGAAATTACCTTTAAGATCACTGAGTCCAGTAAATTGTAGCAAGAACATCTGATATAATCACAAAAGAAAATACATTCAGGCATAATATAATAGTATAGCTTTCCCAATTTCCTTCTATCTTTTACTCCAAAGATGACATATGTCTCCTTAAAATAATTATGCATTCTTACATTTTAAAACATAAATGACTGTAAAAAGACTAGCGAAAAGAGGTCTTTATTTCATAAATCCACTCTAAGTCAATGGGGATTGTATCTTCTAAAATCAGATAAGTGGTATGCAAATCTAACACAATAATGAAGAGGAGTAGTTTTTAATGTAAGCACTCTGAAATGATAAATAAAAGCAGAGGGGAAAAATTTACATATAACATTTATTATCATAAATGAAAATACAAGAAATACAACAACTCTTCATGAAACTTTGCAGGCTTTAGAAGTATCGAAAACTAGATACTTTCACCAAGGAGAAGTTCATCCAGTTTTTGACAGCCTCAGAGATACATTCCTTTCTTAGTCACTAATTATTTTTAGAAATAATGTATAAGAAGAACAAGGTTGAAATTATAATGAAATACAAAGAAAAGAAAATAATGCATTTTTACTTAACATAAATTTTAGGATTACATTTTTCAAAAAAACAGATTCAGTTAGAAATTGCATCATTTCTTAGCTTTATTGTATATAGTCCTACAAAATTTAGGAAAGTGTTCCAAATGTCGTTGTAATACATTTTGGTCTTCTGCTACTAATGCATTAGTAACACCATTAATATTAATAAAGGGGAAAAATATAAGAGGCAATTCTATCAAGAAAATGTATTATTATTTTCAGTACTAACTCCATCTGGTCTCAATGACTAAAATGCAACTTATCATTATATAAAACACTATACCTAAAAATGGAAATTTGTTTCTAAGAACTACCAAGGAGGATATGAGAACTCATTAAGAGTTTAAAGACTTCTGTTAAACAAAAGCAGAGTACTTGAAAATGCTTAGAAATCAACGTAACTACATACAGCCCGGAAAAAAATATTAGTAAAACAGAAAGGGATTCAATTCTATAGTGCTCTTGATCATGCAGTCATTTCCAGCTGCAGAATACTGATGTAAATCATTATCATTTTAATATTTCTAAGAAGGTAAGTATGTATGTATACTCAAAAATCAAACTCATTGGAATCTGTGAATTCAGATTTCTAGGACTTTCTCCTATTTTTTTCTATTGTTGGAAAACTGAGTATAAAAGCAGTTCCTTTATCAAATTGTCAGAAAATTTTGACTTGCAAATAAAGCCCAAAATGTCAATATTTGGATGGCCCATAATATATGGATACTTTCTGCATATTTCACTGAAAACATAGTCCATTTTGCTGCTTTTTTCAGCACTTAAAAAAAAAAACATTTTGGAAGCTTTGCCAGTAACTTCCCTGAATAACAATTCAGTGAATAATATGTTGGAATATATAAAGAAGTGATAACCCTTTATCTATATAGATGTCCTGAGAATATTAATTCCAGTAATGAGGGAGAGTATCTGCCTGATTTATAAGCCAGTCAATATGGTTTTACAAAGAATAAGAGGATGATTAGAAGTAATGACTTTCCTTTTCACCTAATTTCAAACTTTTCTTGTCTTTTTGTGTTATGATTTCTCAGAAAGTTGCATCTTATGTCCCTTCAAAAGAATACATAAAAAAGTATTACCTTAACAGAAAGAGACATTCAGCTATGAAAGAAAAAGATCTCCAGGTAGCTGGAATTCAACAAGGTATAATCAAAGAAATATCTTGAGCAGAAGCTTCAAGTGTTCAAGTGTTTCAAACACTTGAAATGTACAGTAGAGTTTGTCACTATGTGTCCTCCACCTGGCTACTACTGGTTCTTTGGCTCTTTTGATTTACTGATTTTTATCCAGCTACAACAACTTTCCAGCAGAATCATGTTTTATTAACCATGACTATGTTGCAGGCCTCAAATTGTTATATGCAGACATATCGTTCCCATTTACTACAGACTAGCATACAGATAGTAACTATGTAATGAATCTTGATTTTAAAGTATGTACAAACCTTATGATTCACGAGTCCTGTGAATAGATCATCTAAACTCACTGTGTGCTTCCCTAGGTCTGAATTTCCACAGAAGTACTTTGGTGTGATGTCCTTGGGAATCTTTCAGTAAACCAGCATGTACATCCCACAGACCTAAAACAGTGTGGTTGCAGTGTTATTTCCAAGCCATTGGCAAGACCTGTGACTTTTTGAATTTTAAATAACTGCTGGGAGACAAACTGGTCCCTTGTTTTTAATTTACATGATTTTTCTGCGGTCAGAGTAGTAGCCCAGGCTGTCAAAGAGCTTCATTTACTCCACACTGTATACCAACAGGGTCAAATTAACATCCCGGACTTCCCAGGAAAAAGCCTTAGAGATTATATTAAGAGATGTTAGGTTGAAGCAGATAAATTTTCTTGGTTTCTTCTTTTGAAGCGGTGCTCATATGCAATAAGAAAAACAATATTTAATGTGTTAGAAGACATACCACAAGTGTGAAAATAACTCCTATATCCTCTCAAAGTTGATATGAATTTGAAATTCTGAAATAGGAGGGATAAATGAATCCGAAACTTTATATTTCTCTCAGCTTTTCAAGTGCTGCACTATTATTGTGGATTACTTTACTAGTACTGTACCGATAATATTTTTTGTTTATTATTACAGTTTCTGAGGGACAAGTATGGTGGCAAAGTTTGTCCATTGTGGTTTGAGATTTCTATATGGCCATTCAGAAGACACTGGATTCAGTATACAACTTTGAAGTTAAAGAGATTGGTTATGCACACGGATCAAAATGAGACTCCCTGCAAGCCTGCACATAAATAAAGCACAGTGATACTAATGATTTAAAGTCAAAAAGGGATAGAAACATATTTTTTGACACTACACGCCAAATCCAAATTTTGGGTTTGGGCAAAGCCAAATTTCCAAAGCCCAAATTAAGACTGCAAAGTATTCTATTGTGTCTTGCCTCTAATCAGATTTCAGGGGTAGTGTTTGTTTCAGGTTGGGTCTATCAGTTACTGATGCAGTTACCACTTTAGAAAGGCTTCCATAAAACAAAGCTACTTTCCAGCCTGGATGCATGGATCTGTGTATCAGTTTGTAATACTCAAATCTGTATGCCAGTAAGACTTCTAAGACTGTACACTGTAGCTAATTTCCACAGTAGATTTTGGGACGCATAATCTAAGTGTGTTCAGTATCACAAAATGTGAATGGACGAGAACAAAATGAGACTTATCTCTGACACTTCAATGCAGAGAAAATATATCTATGTAATTAAAATTATCTAACTATAATCTAATGTGGATGTTTGTTTATCAGGATTAATTATAACACACAAATGTTGTTTATGGTTACAAGTACACAATTAAGGACAACACAGTATAAAATTCAAATAACATGCAGCATTTGTAGAACCAGCAGTGCCACCAGAAAAACATACCAGTTGTCATATTTTATTAATCTTATGATAAACTATTGCTGCATTGTAATTAAATGAGCAAGAGACTCAGCCAACATCATTATCAGAGCTCCTGTTTTCTTTGAATCTCTTGCAACTTAGAAATCCAATTATTTATGAATATTACATTGTTTTATCGAATGTGAATTACTGTAGGGATAGTGTGCTTGAGTTATTCTCCAGTAATATTATTCCAATATAGCAATGATTTATGCTAGGTATTAATTCTGTCATGTTTCATATTGTATCTATTTATACGTAGTTCTTGGCAAGAATAACTAGCCCAATATTCCTTAGGTAATGAGCTATTAAGTTCAACAAGTGAATTTACAGTGCCCTTTGAAATATAACATTCGCATTTAGCTCTCATTCATGTCAGGGGTTAATAATTTCACAATTTAATAACTTCCATCTAACCAAGGTAATCAATATTATTTTGTTTCATGGGTTGGAACAAACATAAAATTTGGTAACATCAGTAGCATCCAAAATTGGAAAAAAAATTATTCTTTTCGGTATCCAAGAAGTTTTTAAGAATTAAAATACCACTGAAAAGGAAATGAAAAGCTAACACATTGTGAAAAAATAGACCTAGTTATTTTCATTACAGAAATAAAACCTGGAGATATAATCCTACAACAGATGAAGTATCTTAAATTAATTTTGTGTTGCAGTTCTGACTACTCTTTGGATAAATAATCATTAAAATAATGTCTAATCCTATATTACTGATTCTTCTCAGCAACAACAAAAGATCAAGAACCTTAAATCTTTCAGGGTCATGTACACACCTTGTAAGTGCTCATCTTGCATTGAGGGGCACCAGATAAAAGACATTTTGCCGCAGAATGTCTTTGGTATTACTATGTAGACACAGCTAAATAAACTATCAGCCTATTCTGATTTTAAAACTCAACAATAGGTCAAATAGACACTCCAATTACTTCACTAAGAAAAAAATAATTTGACCTAAAATGGGTTAACCGGTTCAAATAACAAACTAACAGCTGCAAAAACAATTTTGAGAAAGTTCTTGGAGACCTGGAGGTAAAAAAGGGACTAATTATAGGTGAAATACTGAACATATAATATCCAAGAAGAAATTAAGCAGAATTTTAAACTTAGAGGACTGTCATACATGTTTTTTTTTTTATTCTCAGTTAATATAAAAATATGGGCCACAATTATGTTATATAAACCTCTCCATTCAAAAGTTACAGTGTCCAATCTGCTTCTTAAATTCTAAGTATGTTCAAATTACTTAATTTTGTGTACCTAAGTCTATTCAATTGACATAAGGTGTCAGTTCTCACAGCAGAATCCTTTCTGGAAAGAGCTCTGCAAAGGATTTATCTGAAATCGAAAGGATTGTGGGAGGAGCTGTGGCACATGCACAAATAAACAAGAACGAAAAACCTCACATAATGAATCACATGAATTTTTATCAAAACCACATGATATTTTGTCTAAAACTGCATTGATATCTGGACTGCAGAGTAAACCTGACTAATTAAATACATTTTCATGTGCAGGCAGAGAACTACATCTTTATAATTCTTATATCAAATAAATTAAGATGCTACGAAGGACAGAATTAATTGATATGTGGACAGATATGATCATTTCGTAGTTTATGCATGTTTTTCTCTTTTTATCAAGACAAAGAAATATTTTTAATTTTGCTTTTCAAATTGCAGCTTTATTCCACAATAATCTATTGACTGGAGCACAGGGCATATGACAAACAAACAAACCAGCCAACCAAGACAAAACCAAACCCACCAGAAAAAAGTATATTTAAAACCGCAGGGAGAGCAGGAAATCTGAATCTACAACTACTATATTCTAATAAACTTCTATTGAAAGGGAAACAAAACTTTTCTTGCTGTGCTCTGTGTCTTAAGAAGGACTGTTAATCATGCATGGAGAAAACAGCCTCCCTGGGGATTGGTATTGTCTGAAGAGTAATGGCACTGAACAGATACTTCTCACTACTGGCTAACTATTGGCTCATCATTCAGCACTCTAGTCTTCTAGTCAGTCTCAAATATATCAATTTTTTTAGGAAGCTAATAGGCCACCAAAAATGACTGGGATTTCAGTCTACAGTGAACATATCTGAAAAATAGACTTAAAAATGAGGAACAACAATAATATGCTGCAGTGCCTAAAGTCCTTTCCAGATCTGAACTCAAATTAATTTCACACAACACTTGCACTGTTTGTTTCTTTCTATTAATGGAGTATGTTAATCATACTGGAAACATGTTTGTTATAGCAATGTTTGGTAAATAATATTTTTTACTGTTTCCAAATGAGCAATTCATAAACAAAGTATATCTAGGGTAATTACATGAAACAATGAATTTTGGAACTATAAGAGAAGAGATTTTGCTTTTAACATAATTGAACCAATTTTTGTCGTGAAATTGGATTGACATATTTTGGAGTACACAGCTGTAATTGCTTCTGCAAAACTAAACAAACAAACAAACAAACAAACAAACAAAAATCAAACCAAAAAATCAAGCAAAAATAATCCCTAATCTGCCCAAGCAGTCTGGTGAAAGAGAGAAGAGAGACCTAGCAAATATGACTTATCTGAACAAGAGCAAGAAAAGGGATTTGAGCTTTTAGAGAACTCAGGAGGCAGTCCTGAGTTTCTGGACTGTATACAGCTCTGGATAAATTATATTTGAGAATCATAATGAGAGATGTTTGTGTGACAGAAAAATATATTATTTTTATTATATGTTGTGTCATTAATTCAAATTTCTATACAACCAGAGTAAATATTTGGGCAGCTCCAACAAGAATTTAAGAACCAGAATTCAGTGCTTTTTTATGATTCTGGGTTGTCTTATTAAATGCCAGGCTAACATATTGCAAACCATTATCCTCTGTTTTTAATGAAAATGAAATAATGAAAAAAACTTCCAAAACCTTCTGCACAGATTTTTTAAATGTAAATTAAACCACACACTTCAAATTAAATTAAAATAGGAGGAAGAAAGATTCTATAAATCTTCATCAGTGAACTCATGTCCAACTCTAACAGAAGACATATATTTCATGAAAAGGTTTCTTCTGTCATGTCTTCTGACACCTTCATTTCTTCCAGTTTCTTCCATCACACTGCCAGAATACTATTCCCAAAAAGTGTATGAAGATCAAAAAACCTTTAGAACAACAGAAGGAACATAACCATTTCCATATCAAGAGCAGGGGGGGTGTGTTATTTTCTTATTTTTTCTTTTGTTTTGGTTTTAATTTCCCTTCTTAACCATTGTTCATCTCATCATTTACATGGCCATTTCTGTAGCATCACTGGTTTTCAGTCATAGAGGACTTTTACATCTCAATTTCACTTGACCAAAACGATTCCATACATGATACTCTGCAGGGCACATTACCAAGTTAGACTTCTATTCAGCCAGGTAGCTTTCTTAAATTAAGGAGGAATAATACGACATGGGAGTCTAATGAGGTTAGTCTGTGCTTCAATAATTTCTGTTGGACATTAACTTCATTGAATTTATCAGACTTTTTTGACCAGTTATTGTTTCTAGCCTCTATATAAATCCAAATAAACAGGTTATTAAATTACAAGTAAAGAAGTACAGACAAGAGAACTTAGTGGCTGTGGTGCCATACAACTTTCAAGCACATCTGAGACTCAGACATGGTATTTCTATCTGTCCATATAATACACTTGGTTAAGAGCTAATACAGCATTTAAGAATTTATGTTGTGTAAACACACAAACACAATGCACAGGCAAATCAGACTTCTACAAGGTTTGAATACACTTTGGCAAGAAATATCTAAAACCATACATAAAAAAAATCCAAACTAATAGGCACTAGTAAATGAAATATGTCAAACATAAAAAAAATTATCCTCAGTAGAAGACGTGTCTTTAGGTATCTTACGCAGCCGTAACTTGAAGGAGAAGGACACAGGGACTGTGTTATATCTGTCACGTCACTTCGAATGGCAAGGCAACTGGATGGTGCCAAATCTTACCATTGACTATAACGTAAAGCACAGATTTAGCTTTCAAAACCACATGTGATATCTGAGCACAATAGATTTTTTGTGCAGTGTGGATCTCATTTGCAACTTGCATGACCCTATGCTTACTCTGTCTTATGTTCTTACCAATTTCTGTCTTCTGGCCATAGAACTATCCTTTAAAATCTACCCTACAACCAAAACTACACTTGAAAAGGGACCTGAAGACAGTACAGGCGAACTAGAGATTACAGACTTTACATTTGCTCTGTTCATTAGCAACAAACCCAAAGACTTCTAAGTGTGAGAAACATTAAGAGAAGGGTCAAGTTCCAGACAATATGTGTACAGAAAACCAGATCCACTGATGGGCTATTTCCACACTTGGAAAATATACAAATACCTTCTGGAGTTTAGTGTAGAAAATCATAGTAACTAACAGGTATGTTTCAGCTACATTTTCTTCAATAAATAAATAATAAAATGTAATACACAGCTAAAATAGCGATAATAATTTTAAGTTCTCAAAGTAAAACTCCAGCAATTGGTGGTAATTTTCTTTATAGTTAAAATGAAGAACACAGAAGGAATAATCAATACCTCTGAAAGCAGAATTGACTTTGAGTGCATTTTTTAATTAACTTCTTAAATCACAGTTTGCTCTTAATAACATTTTAACATAATGAAATATTTTATTGTGTTTGCAGTGTTCACAAATGTAGACTATTTTTTAATTAGCTAAAATCTTTCATTCTCCTACTCAATGACAAATCTTCATATAGAAAACATAAATACAGTGGACTGCAAAATTCTCAGCCATAGCTTTGTAACTAACTTTCCTTTTTCAAACTTAGTGAGGATCATTTAAATGAAATCTAAAAGTCTAGAAGAGAATTTAATTTTTTTTCTAGGAAGAGAGATGTTAAAGTATGTTTTTACGGTATGGATAATTTTCAGTGAGAAGGTGATATCAAAGTTGATTAAGAAACACGCAACAAATAAAACATGGCATATAATGATGATGTATAAATATGATGATAGCATAGAAGTAAAATTTTATGCAAGGCTAGAGTGTTTGAGAAAAGGAATCAAAACCAGATGGTTCTAATAGTTATTTGACATCTCTCAATGCCAAATACTATTAGTGGTGTTATTGGAAAAGTTAACTGACAACAGGTATGTTAGGAAGAGAGGCACAAAAGTGGTGGGCACTTATCTCTATCTATATTATAACAATCTGGCATTTTAGTCCCCTTAGTTGCCTGTGTTAATGGTATAATAAAAAGCCTGTACTTAAGTGTCCATAGACACGAAGATTGGCTTTAAACAGCTCCGAACTTACATAAAAGGTGGAATCTTGTTAGGGCTGCAAGCCCATGACTATGCTGCTGGCTGTAACCGTGCCCTGAGATAAAGTTAACTGAGCTGGACACGGCATGGCATGGGAAATGGCTGGATGTGACAGATAACAGTACGAGAAGCTGAAATAAATTACAGAGAGCACCATGAGGCATGGTATGGGGTGCAGAGGTGGTTAAGGCAGAATTATCCAAGAAATGACCAAAATTCACAGCTAATTGGTGGGATAACTTGGGAACTTCAGGATGGCAGTTTCTCACAGGCCAGCAGTGACAAGGTAACCACGTCAGCAATGACCTACAAGGCTGAGGTTACATAAGGAATGATCACAGAAATAACCAATTTGAATAAGGATGCAGCAAAACAGGGATCAATAGGGAAGAAGTAATTGAGGTCAGTTAGGAGGAGATTGGGCCGTAGAAAAGAGGGTGTCAAAAAGAGAGTCAAGATAAAGGAAAAGCGGTAATAAGGTACATTAAAGTTTAAATGTGTGCTGCCTCCGTGTACCTTCTGAGCAGTCCTACACTTGATCACTGTAGCCTAAATCAGGACTGTAGACAAAGCCTGATGCTTTGAGCATAACGCAGGAGTCAGCCCTGAAGGAAAGACACCTTAGAGGAGCACACCTGGAAAACCAAATCAACAGTGTCTCTCCATGAGGTCTTGTTCCTGACAGCACCCATATCTGCCCATTCCCTCTAACAAGAATAAAATTTTGATACAAACATTCCCATGCAATTCAGATTTCAGGTTTTTCAGCTGCAGATGCAATTTGAAACAAGAAAAAGGGATTCACTAGAAATATGATGTCAACATTTATTATTTTGGAGAGGTTAAAGCAGTACTTCCCTTAAAATATTCTTTTAAATTGCTAGTATTCATGGTTTAGGATTTTTCCAAGCACAATTAACAATTTGTACTTTTAATAGTACCAGAATGCTTCCTTTTTGGACTTACAAAAAGATAGAGATGTGAAACGAGCGAAAGATAGACAACAAAGACTGTGCACACACATGGGATAGATTAAACTACTAGGAAAATTTTGCCTGAGATCTGAGACACTTTGTTTCCTGTAGCTGAAGAAGAACTTGAATTAGTATCTTGAATTTATTGTAATTAAATGGCATTTGGTCACTTTAATATTTGGCAATGCATGCATACACATACACAACATTGATGGGCTGCAACTCTCTTAAATGGTATCACCAACAAAGCTATAAAACATAAATGCATAAAACATCCATTAGTAAGAAGAAAGAAAATTCTTTTCAGAAGTATTTGTTAAATTCCTTATTCAGTTTGCTTTTTTTTCATGGAGCCTTTATGACCAAATGGAGAACTTTCAATATTCACTGCCTACTTTGAAAAAAATTCAGAATAAACTGCAAAAAAAAAGTAATTTATTGAGCTGAGGATCAAGCGCTACATGTTATAGAATCCCTTGCTTCAAGAAGACTAAATATGTATTACCTTCTTTATTATCAAGTAAATTTCACCAGAGCCTAATTGTGCAGTCTGTCTGCCCATCCATCTCTAAATCATATGGTCTCTGCGCAAAATGCTTTTTCCATAATTTTTTATTAAACTAAAATATTTTCACCTCATTTACCTTAGATTTATACCTCTTGCTCCACAGGAGCAACACATGATGTACTCTGAGCAAGGGTAAATAAACTTTCAGATGGAAGCAGCAGAAGTCTACTCCAGTAATGATAATTTCTTTTCTTGATTAGAAACAATTAAATACAGATTTAAAGAAATGAAAGTTCGCATCTCACCTTCTATAGATTTATCTTCCATTTGTAGCATTATGAATTCCAATAAGGGTTTTGTTCTATAGCACTTTAGTGTATTCAATACAAAAGTAAATTTATCAAAACATGAAATATTTCAAATTTCATACACTACAGGATAGAGGAAAAAAGGGTTATATGTGACCAAATTATACGATACTAATTATTTTGAGAGATGAAGAAGGAAGAGTTAATATGCAAGCAGATTTAAAAAAAAAATACTGTATAACCTAGTATGGTTTCAATTTTAAATAGGTAGACAAAACACTCACTTAGCTGTCCATTACTGGTTTCCTTTTCCAAGAGGGCATGAATCATATTCATTAAAACTGTCGTATTTCAGCAACTCTGACATTCAGAGTCAGTTTTCAAAAGTATCTTTGAAACAGTCGCTTCTCTTGTCAAGATGCCATGGAAGTTACAGCCTCTATGGCACTCTACAGTCAACTGATGGAGACATGGGTGAATGCAGGAATGGTGGCAGTGACTTTGGAATTCATAAGCAGGCAATGCTTCACAAATTAATTCTCCCTGCAGAAGTGCCTTGTGCAACACTCTATCTTACATTTCTTGAAAGAAAAAAACCAATTATGTGGGAAAATCCAGAAATCAACCAAAAAAGGCATGGACTTAAATGTAAATAATAACTTTTCAATTCTTTCAGCATATTCCATCAAATTTTGAGTTTTGCATTTGTATTCTTACCAAAAGAAATATCCTAGACAGTTTATGATCCAGTTTAAAAAGAAGACGCACCATAAACTCTGCTGTAATGTGGTCAAAAGCTTATGGTTGGGCTTTCAGCTCTGAAACTCTTTCATTAAGATGCCTACCTCATATCCATCTAGATCTTTCTCAAATCCTGTAGAAGACACTTTCAGTTAAAATCTTTTCTTAGCTGTTATATTTCTTTTGTCTTTAGGTTTCCTTGTCATCAGGATTCCTCATATTTTCAACCATATGATACCTTTATCTATACTGTAGATGTAACTAAGATGCTAATTTAACCTTATAACTTACTGAATACGCACAACTAATGCAGCTGCAGTACTAAGGCTTATAAAATTTCTTTTCTGTGTCTTCAGTGCTTTGCTTATAATTTGTACTGAGATGGAAAACATGAGGCAAATACAACGTATTATTACTTTCCATACAATTTAAGTTAATAAAAATGGATGCTATATTGAGATATTTTCCAAGAATTGTTTACTGCCAAATGTTAATGAATACTAATTTGAATTTAATCAGCACAGCATTTCACACAAATTTCCAATTAAAAGGAATATATTTTTCTATTGCCAAGAGATAAGTGGTGTTCAACTAAGTTTAAAATATATCTAAAATTCACATTTGATTTTGATACACATTTTACTAAATACATATCAAGAGGTATAAAAGCCAGTTTATTTGAGAATGGCATATAATCTACTTAACAAAGAGATTTAATTTATGATTAAATGTTAGATGCTTTATGAGTCAGATATCACTGAGCACCTATCTTTAAAGGTACAAAGATAAATATTCACTAATAAAAAAAGCATATTTAACATTGAGAAATTTATTTTAATTTTTTGTTTTGGAAGATGAGTTATTCCTTAAAAAAACATTATAAATTACAGCAATGTTAATAATCTGAAGACACATTTCAGATAACTATTGAACCTGAAATCCACATAGAATCATAGAATGGTTTTCCTGGAATGGATGATGATCTTGTTCTAATCCTCCCGCCAGGGGCAGGGAACATTTCATTACACCAGGTTGCTCAGAGCTCCATCCACACTTCTAAGAACAGAGCATTCACAACATCTCCGGACAATCTGTTCTAGCCCTTCGCCACCCTCTCAGCAAAGAATTTTTTTCAAATATCTAATTAAACCTTCCCTATTTCAGTTTGAACCCATTCCCTCCTTGTCTTATTATATGCTCTTGTAAAAAGTCTCTCTCCATCTTTCTTGTAGGCTCAATTCTGGTACTGGAAGACCACAATTAGGTCACCCTGAATTCTTTTTTCCAAGCTGAACAAACTAAATTCTCTCAGCCCTTCCTTGTGGGAGAGATGCTCCATCCCTCTAACCATCTTGGTGGCTCTCCTCTGGATTCACTCCAATGGGTCAAAGTCTTTCCTGTACTGTACATTGACCACAGAGCTGGATGCAGCACTCCAGGTGGGGTGTCACCAGAGAGCAGTAGAAGGCAGAATCACCTCCCTTGACTTGCCTTTGATGAAGCCCAGGGTTTCTATAATTTTCTGGTCTCTAAGCGTACATTGTTGGTTCATTTCTCACCTCTCATCCAGCAGCACTCCCAAGTAATTCTCAGCAGGGCTGCTCTCCACCAGTTCACCCCCCAGCCTGCGTTGATACTGGCGATTGTCCCGACCCACCTGCAGCATCTTGCACTTGATCTTATTGAACCTTATGAGATTCCCATGGGCCAACTTCTCAAGCTTGTCCTGGTTCCTCTGGATGGCATCCCCTCCTTCAAGTGTGTCAACAGCACTGCTCAGCTTGGTGTCATCTGCAAATTTGCTGAGGGCAAACCTGATCTCACTGCCTACATCATTGATGAAGGTATTAAATAACACTGGTCCCAGTACGGACTCCTGACGGACATTACTTGTCACTTACGTCCACTGGGACTCTGAGCCATTGACCACTTCTTTCTGAATGCAACTTTCCAACCAATTCCTTATCCCCCTAGCAGTCCACCCATTTCTCTCCAATATAAAGAACAACGGAAAGACCTTTACTCCTGATTGTCTGCAATGCTTAACTGCTAAATTACTTCTGGCTTCTTTTTGCACATCTGTCACTAGTCAGCTTCAAGACTAATCTGTCATTAAAATGGCTAAGTTTCAGCAGACTTTCTCCATTTGGTCACTGGGCTAGTATTCATTGCCCTGTCTTCAGTAAGTTAACAGTAGCCAAGATAGCCATGGCAAGGGAGGGAATACATCCTGTCAGCTTATCGGAGGCAAAAGGATAAGCAAGAAAGAGCTGAGTCATTACTTAAGGAGCACCAAACATGATTGATGCTGGGAAGGATGCGGTGTTTACACTTCTCCCGCTTCAGCTTTCATTAAGGGGGTTATGGATTAATGGACATCATACTAAGACAAAATAAGGAAAAAAGTTACTTAGACATAGGTCAGATGAAATTTCATCAAGTTGATGAACTTTTCTGCAGGGGATTTAGAAAAATGGCTGAGGAAAGAGAAAAAATGATCTTCCAAAATATTAGGAAAATGCAAAAACAATATTATTTTTTTAAAAAGGAGGAAAATTGCCCAGGCAAACTGACTCCCATTGAGGAAGAATATGTTAGTACAAAAATATGGAATATCAAAAGACGTTTATTGTCGGCCACTAAATTATGCCCTTACAAATTTCATTCAACCAGATATCTCATCTCATTAGTATGTTTGAAATATTAAGGTATTTCAGATAGCGTTTGGTACTATTTTCTTAAATGACCTAGAAAATTACAGTGAAGAAAAATCTGCCACAAGGTAAGAAATAAATGGTTGGAAAACTGTACTTGGCTACTATTCATAGCACACAGTAGCACAAGAAAAAATACTGTGCATGTTTACATATGTATTTTTTTTTACTTCACTATTGTTTAATACATTTATCATTTTACAACAGAAAATTGAGTGCACTATTCAATTAGCAGATCACTTCAGACTGGACTAGGCTTTGGAGACCACATTAAAATTCAAAGAGACCTGAGAAACTGAAGTTGTTTATCTTCCAAAACAACTGCAAACTGAATGTTTGCTGACAGTAACGCACTTTTAGCTTAAAAGAATATGAAAGATTGCTGTTGTCTTCACTTAAAAACTACATCCTGATAGACAAACTGCACATATGAATATTTGGGGCAAATAAGAACATTGCCCAAAAGTCTACCATAATGATTCTATTACTTGGTATTTTCTTCAGTCCCCTTCTTTAGATTATCAGAAATAATAGGCCTTCTCTTTTTAGCTTTTCTAGGTAGCAGTATTTTGTACTGCTCACGTAATTTCTACTGGACAGTTAATACATGTTCTGGCCATTGCAGTATCCTAATTACTGACCTTCTTTGTTAATTATGAATTCTTATTAGTTATATGCTGTAGCAATCAAACTGCCAAGCTCAGGTTGTAACAAAGTAACAAAAAAATTTCAGTCATTATATATACACTTGAAGCTACAAACAAAGTTTTGTCTCAATTTTACATCTAAATTTAATTTATATGCAACCTTACGGAACTGCTAAAACATACTGGAATAAATTGAAAAAAAAATAGACTTTCCATTAAAAGCATTTTTTAAAAAACAGAAAAATATCTGTCAGTTATAATTCACTCAACTTTGAGGAGAAAGTTGAGGGAAGAAGAGGAGAAGAGAAAGAGAGTGAGAGAGAGATTAAGTAGAAAGATATCACCACCATGTAGATTTTTGCGGCACCCCGCTGTTCTTCCTCATCCCAGTCTTCCGTGGTGGGATCCCAGAGTCGTTCTTCTGGAAGTAACGCTTTTGTACAGTTCAAGTCCCAGGTTCCAGTCCACAGGGCAGAGATGCCATTCCCACAACCTGGGTTGGCATGTGTATCCTTTCCCACAGTTTGCGATCGTATAAATTTTTTTTTTGTCTGGATAAGTCTTATCTCAAGTTCCCATAGTCTGCACACTATGGTGTGCTAATTCCAAGTCTTCACCTTTGTTAGACATGGAATCAAAGCCTTCTTGTTTTGCCACCTGTGCTTATCTCAAGTTCCTGATGTAGTGGCTTATCTTATGGGAAGTTTCTTCTTTAACAGTGTTTTGAGAAATGCAACTGCATTCTTTAAGTCCTCCCAACATTCTACTTCTAAAAAAACCTGTGGGTGAGGGATTAAAAATATAACATAGTTTGTCAGGTAAAATCAGAGAAAACACAGTAGGAAAACAATTCTGCAAACGGAAATAATTATAATTATGTGAAACTTCGGATATATACTAATGTAAAATGTTTTTTAGAGTGTCCATAACCATAGAATAAAATCTTTATGCTTTTGTACTGTGTACTTAAAACCAGGAAATTTCAAGCAATTTGTGATCTTAAATTGTTATGTTAACAGTTGTTACTGTAAGTGCCATGACATTTGGATGGAAAACTATAATCTCAAGTTATTCAAAAAATTACAATACTCTCATCTGAATCACAAAGCATTTTTTTCAACAGAAAAAAACTTCAACAGTATACACATTGGGACACTCAGTTCAAATGAAAGTGTGAATAAGCAGATTTAAAAAACAAACATTCTCAAATATTTGATTTCTTAATTTGGTCAGACACTGAATGTAAACAATCGAAAGACCATTTGTACACATAATCATAGACAAACCCCCATCTTTCGTTTTCAAAAGGAAGGACAAGAGAAGCAGACAAGCTTATTTTATTGCCTTGTACTCAGTGCTAAAGAATTCTTTTGAAGAAATAATAAATTTCTGCAAAAAATACTGTAACTTCTTGCTTGCTTCTTTTTAATGCATTATCTGATTGTGATATGAAATGCAAAAGAATGAAATGCATTGTAAATAAAGATTTCATTGCCATTAATAGCTACTTTAAAATTAAAATGGCAATCAGAGATCTCCAAGAGCATAAATACATCTGTATTTTCTTGTTAGGATTCCCAGAAAGAGCATGAAGTCAGAAGTTGTCTAAACATCCACCACTTCTTGAAAACAAACAGAAAAAACCTGTAACTATGCAATATAAATTTTTAAACTACTCTTACTCATGTGGTGACAAGGCACTTGATACAAGCAATAAATATCTCAACTGTAACCAGAAAGTTTAATTATAATGGGGAAAAAGCTAGTAACTTCCTAATCTGGAAATACGTAATTTTTCAGAGTCTGGGAACCTGTCTACTGAGACCAGAAAATACAGGAAGTATAACGTACTAAAAGTTTGATGCTAAATAATAACTCAAGCCAGAGAATATACCTCTGTGAGGACAGGGGTCTTACATACCATGAGAGATGGGGAAAATACGGAAATGCTTCTCCTGTTAGTGTGTGTATTCACAAGAAATTAGAGTAGTAGGGACAGGAAGCTATATCCAAAGGGAAATGAAACTCTGAGGAGAAGAAAAATAGAGGAGAATTCATGATCATCATGTTACTTGTTTTAATGCATAGTATTACACATTTAAGGAACAACAAGATTTGCTGCTTAAGTAATTGTGTGAACGAGACGTAAATAAATTTTTAGATTATTTGATTTTTTTCTTGATTCAGCTTAATTACAGAATTTTGTTTATATTTTTCAACGGCAAAGAAAAAAATACTGGTTCATTTTTAATGTTAATAGAAGTTAATTGCTATTCTGTGCTTCAAAATATTTTACTCTAATTGTAGGTTGCAGGAAGAAAATGTTAATTTAGAAATGCATACAACAATGCTGTTAGATGGTAAATTTTTGCTCTTCATTTTATTTCTGAAATAGCAAAAACTTTAATATAAAATGATATGATTACACTTGCTACTACACATTAATCTGAGCAACTACATTATATTCATCCATGTATTCCTCAAATTAACGGTCTATATACATAATGTAGTGCAGTTGATATTTATTAGTTTCTACTTGTCTATTTTTCTACTTAGATGACAAAGTTTGCAGTTTAGAAGGTAAATAATATTATCAGGCGAGATTCTTTAAAACAACCCAGTACTCACTTAGACAAAGCATTTTGATTTTTATAGTTAAATTTTTTGGGTATATTATGTTTTCCTATAAAATAAAACAACAAAGAAAATCATAAGTCAGGTTTACTAAAAAAAATAGTTTATTTTAAAACAACCTGTTCACAGAGGGTCATTACAAAATATCTCATAAATGTTTTCAACAGCAAAATTCCCTGGAAATCATATTTTTTTTAACTTCAAAAGAACCTATAAGCTGAAATGTAAGCATCATAAGGTCATGCCTAGAACAGTAAACAAAATCTCCCTGTGCCTGTTCTCTGCTCTGTTCAGCCTCTGGACCCAGGCCAAATGGCATGGCACAATTTACCTCCATATGGCTAAGTGCTCTTATATTCCAAAATGCTGGCTGTATTCAAAGTGCCTACTGAGTTATGTTCCCTGACTTATGCTAACTTCTGAATGAGTGTGCAAGATGCTGGTTTGTACAACCCAAAACCATTTTAAGACTGTGTTGCCTTATCAGTATTGACCATCTTATGCCAGTTACATTGGCTCTGTTTAATTTAGTTGTCTAATATAATTTACTACTACATGTATAGCTGTAAAATTCTAGCAATTCCCTTTTTATAGAGCCTCTTTTGCAAACCATCGGTGTCTCTATTACTGTGAGTTGCCAACATATATTTGGAAGTTTTCAATTCAGATTAAAAAATAAACATTGGATAAAAGATCAGCAGGAAACTGCATATTTTTTGAACAGAACATGAAAGCAAACCAGTTCTAAGAAGATTCTGAGTCACAGAAAAATGACAGCAACTATTATTGAATCTAGCGAAGAAAAACCACCCTATTTTCTTTGCATTACCAGTATTTCCACTGAGATTGATGTCATTCACAGAAACACCACTAAAAGTGTTAGTTTTAGATCAAAACAAAAAAAACATAGTGATTTTTATACCTACCACTTAAAATATATAGTAACAGCATCTATGTGAATCAGCAAGTGGTATAGATGACCAGCCTCCAAATGCTAAGGTCTAAGGATATTATGTGGAGTATGGCATAGGAGCAGAAAGGGGTGTGCTCTGCCAAACCTGTAGTAGATGGAGTTCAGCTGTTTCTCTTGACCATAAGTTAGGAGAGAAGGCATGACACTCTCTTCAAATAAGAGTGATTTATAGCCAGCTTGGGAACTGTGGGTAAAAACTATGTATTTCACAAGAGAACTGACAACTGTTACAACCAGAGAAACTGTGGGAAATTATTTAGGAATTTAAGAACCTTAATATTCTTTAACTTCCTTACTTTTTGAAAATAATTGGTGTCATAATTTCATGTTCCCTAGCCTTAGTTTACTTGTGAATCTTTATCCATGACAAATCCTGTAGCATTTACATTTCTTAAGTGAAATTCTCTGACCATTTAAAAACCGCTTTAGGGTGTGCTTATACAACCGCTTGTGATCATGATCAAATGAATTAATAAATTACTGCCCCTCAAGCTTATACAAGATAAGTGACTGCTATTCTAGGCTCCTGCAACGCAGAATAAAATGTATCTGTTCAAGTCACCACTAGGGGTAATTCATATATCATTTTTTTATCTGGCATTACTAAGGAGGCACTCAAAAACAACACCTATGGAGAAGCAATTTTTTTTACCACCTGAAATAAATGCAGTTGGTCATGTCACCACGCTTTCAGAAACCTGGCCTGTGCTGTGCTCTCACTTTTAAATTTGAGAAATGACACCATTTAACTTTTTAACTTATTGAAGGTAAAATCATTCTCAGAAGTCCAACCTCAGTTGAAAATTCACTACAAAAAAACGTACATCAGCACTGACAAGTGAGTCAGCTCTGGTTTACGTTTTGTCTGGTTTTATTATTCCTTTCTTGCCATTAGAAAACAATCATAGTAAATAAGTGTAGGCATATCTATAATATTTTAAATATGACTATGCATACTATTATGGGAGGGAAAATCAGCTCAACAACTTGACGCAGAGGAATGCCACAGCATTATGTGTATACATTATAAACAACGTTAAGAGTTTAATTTCCCCTTACTACTACCTATTCCCAGTGTTTCTCAGTTTTATCGAAACAGACTCAGAACTCAGAATGTATCTACATACCATAAAACTTGTTCAAAGGCTTTGTACACACCAAAAGTTTAAAGAACAATTCTAAAGCATTATTTATTTGCTTGAATCACTTAGCACACTGACATTTTCTGCACTGAATTTTGATCTCTCAATGGATGTCCCATCCCATCAATTTCTTGCTCAACTTTCTTTAGCTTGAGTATTCTACAATTCTGTTTCACAGCATCTTTTTAACACCCTCTAGCTTCTGAATGTATAATTAAACACCCACAAAATAAGCATCTTTACAGCTGAAGCGCATGTTCATTCATTCATGTGAGAATTCCCACACTGAAGTGAGAATTGTCGTAAAAGTATTCATTCTAGTACCATCCTTACCCAAAGCACAGTGCTGTCTCTTACTTTTTTTTTTTGTGCTTGTTCTCATTGAAATTTAGTGTCTTCTGGATTAAAATATGTGACAGGATAAAATACAGTAACAAAATTATGCCTTATCCTTTTAATTTGTTGAGAGGTACACCCCTTCTCTTATTAGTAATTATCATTCCCCAGTACACGTATAAAGTCATCACCCTCAGACTCGCTGTATCTTTTGACTTTATGTAATGCAGAGACTCACATAGACTAAGACTACTCTTAACCCTAAGGGGTTTCTTGGCATGATGGCTCCTCTGTTGCTTGTTTTATCAATCAATAACTGCAACTACAACTCAACTTCGGTCCTAATCCACCAGTTCTCCCTGGGGTACAACATGTAATGAGCTTGATGTAAACCATGTGCCTAAAAATAAATAGTACCCCAAACTTTTGCAATGGGAAGGAGGAAAAAGGAGGGTTAATAAAATCTGACTCATTTGGATACCTACTTCAAGTTTCTTCTCTTTGGAAGTGCTTTTTACCACTTGAAAGATTTATTAAAAGGATATATATCCCTAGGCCATTTTTCCTACAAAACACAAGCATGAGACTTCCTTAGGGACACGACAATGTGAATTTATTTCATTTGAAGAGCATTAGAAAGGAAAAGACACAAAGAGAAAGTGTCAGGAATCTGACTCATAACAGGAGCATAAAGATTAACCACTTTCATCTGTTTGCCTGACTAATAGATAAAAAAGAGCCATGAATACTTTCAAGAAAAGTCTGTAAAGTTATTCAAGATTTGAGTGGCAGTTTAATAAACAAAAATACAATGTGATATACAGTGTGCAACCAAGAGACAGGAAAGTTTACCTGTGATCATTATTATCTTGGCTAAACTTCATGGAACACATAAGGTACAGATAGAAGACTGCAAGACATCAAAATGTTTCCCTTTGACACCTTAAAAGACAAGTGTAATGTCATAGTTCTGTTCATATGTCTATATCAATCCCATACGAGTAGACTAAGACATATTTGACTAGTAAGCTAATTATTTTAGAGTAATTCCTATGAGTAAGGTCCCTAGAACTCTAATAGAGAACCATTTTTTCTTCTTCTGGATCGAGAAGCATGTCTAGGCAAATTACAGAGTTAAGTCAATCTTTTTATGTACCAGAAGTTTCAACTGAAACTCAAACACATTTTGTGTTCTTGTCATGCGATAATCTCGAATATGTTCTTTGCCTCACTGGCATATGTCAAAAGCATTCACTGGCAAACATGAAGATAAGAAACTGTGAAAACCTAACTAAACCAACCTGTTTAATTATTTTACTTCATAGTCAGGAAACCGATTTATTAATTAACTATCAATACTGACAATGACTGCTTGTTCAGTGTAGCTTTTCTTGGAGGCAGCTCTTGTTTACCGTACATTGACAAAATAATTGTGATGGTGATTTGAACGACGACAATCAAGACAGTTTTCCAGATTTCATTTTATGATATTCAAGTGCTCATACATCTTTATGTAGGAAAAATCAGGCATACACGCCAAATTAATGCATCTCTTACTGCAAAACATATTTATGTACTAAATATGAAAGAATCAAGTAATTTTAAGAAGTATGTCAATGCCTATACATGATATATTGAAGAGCTGAGATTTTAGTTATTAAAAAAAATTCAAGACTTTATTTCAGTTACTGACATCACTGAAATAAAAATATATGAACAACAAACAACCTGGAGTATTTTCTACCTTTTTTCCTTATAATTTCTTGATAGCTTGTACTTTGATGGGTGATAAAAAACCTAAATCACCTTCTTGGGTGATACTGTAATATACATTCATTGAGTGACCTCTGAAGTATATTTAAAAAATATACTTTGTTGGAATGTACTGTCATTTATATTTATCTATTTAGGTGAAGTAAAGATAGAATGTCTAACCTATCAATTGTTCACATCAAATGATCAATTTAAATATTAATGCAGATTTTAAAATGACTGAGATCTATAACATGGCAAGGAAATGATGCAGTTCTCCTCAAATCAGAATATCTGAATTGGTTTAATCAGTTAAGAGGTATTAAACACAGAAGAGATAGCATTCTGTCTATCTATATATCCATTGATTAAATCTATTTCATATGTAGATATCCCCATCTTTTAGAGTGTGTAACTAGGCACTAAGTAGCCAGTATTCATGATAGATGATTTCATATATTTCTTCATAAGAGATGCATTTCTAGACTCTCAGAAGTTACTGAAGTTTCATAAGTCCTATTCTAGATGAAGATTTCTAGGCATTTCTTCTTGCTGCTCTCCTAAGCAGCACATACTCAGTCAGATCAGTTTCCAGATAAAAATGAACTGTCTCTTCTGTTTGGTTTAGAATGGTTTTTGTCTTTTTTTTTTTTTTATCACTGAATACTGTGAGCAAACTTCAGGCACCAGGGAGTTTTCAGTCCAGCTTATGCCAGTGGTGGCATAAATCAATATTTAAAATGCACAGTGGCAATTTTTCTTCCTTTGAAAGTAGGACTTGGTGCCTTGAATTCTTGTGCTGTTAAATCCAAGACTTCATCAGTGTTAAACACAAACCCTAATATTGGTTTGTATCCAGAAGCACTACTACACTGTAAACAAAACAGTAATGTACTTCAGTTATGAAGTAAATATAACAGTAATAACATTTTTAATCCATGTTTGATTTCTGTGCTTCCCTGGAGGAATTTTCAAGCTATAATACTTTAGGAATGAGGAATTAAAACACTCCAGCTGAGGGAAAGAATTCCTTCAACCTTATTTCTTGATTTCACAAAGAGTTCGAATAACAAACTTTCGAGAGCTCATGAGTACATGGGTAAAGCTGGCCAATGCAAAGACTACTGGATGAAAATACAATCTATTTCATCCTTTTCCTAGGGATAAATCTTCTTCTAAAATATTACTTAGTAAGGTACAGGTGAATTGCAGGCATTCTGTATAACATCCTATTGCCACTAACTTTTCATGCAAGGGGTTTATGAGCTATCAGGTGACGATATGCAGTTTTGCTGCCATATCCCTCTCCGACGTTTCACCA